>ML300063.1:35669-125026 GCA_005239495.1 Nicotiana undulata | reverse complement strand
GCTCAAACACTTGGGGGACTATATAATATGGAAGGCCAAAATGAAGCAAAAGACTACCAGAAGCCAGAATGCTCGAGCCTAAAAGAACCATTCAACCAACAAGTCAAGTGATACGAGCAAAAGAACTGAAAACTCCGGCACAAGAATTGCGAAAGCCTACTCTGAAAACCCTCGAACCATGTTCAGGTTAGAAGGAAAAATATTAGCTACGAAGAAGAAATGTACATCTCTTATACAAAAAAATTGTTACATCAAAAACAGTTAGGGATAGAAGATCATCATCATTGTACTTAGCCAAAACTGTTGTAATCAAAACAGTTATGAAATCTTTGTACTCAAATAAAAAACTGTTATTCAAATAAAACAGTTACGGATGAAAGATCAAAACCCTTGTATATATTCTCAAAACTGTTATCAAATAAAACAGTTACGGATTACAATACATTTCTCTCGTACTTACAACTGTTGCAAATAAAACAGTCATGGGAAAAACCCAATACTTACAAAAACTGTTACTAATGAAAAACAGTTACTTCCTTGTATTAACTCGAAAAAACTGTTATCTACTAAAAACAGTTATGAAATACAAGTGATTATCAAATTTCTTAAAACAAAACAGTTGCAACATGAGTTTTAGATGTCAAACATAACACATGTAAAATATTGTGAAAGTTCAAGCAAAAACCTCTCACAAAAACATTCTTAAACATGTGAAAAATTCCTATCACTCTATTGCATTTTCAATGAAAATGATACATCTTCTTCATTAAAACATTAAAAGGGCCCTAATTCATAAACAAAGCCTCTTATAAACAGAGGCTAAAAAGCTTATACTACACCCATCATAAAAGGGTTCAAAGTAAAGCACGCATCTTTATGCAAAGAAAGCTTAGAGGTACGAACAGAAACCTCACAAAAGAAACACAAAGCAATAGACTTGAATAAAGAGTAAGCCTCAAACTCATAACAAGAAGTCTCAAAAATATTGATATAAAAGCGGCTAAGTTAAAAACTAAGTACTAAACTAGTACTTAGCCGCATAGATATATATATAGTTTTGCCCCTAAATTGTCAATTGGGGATTTTAGAAGTTTCAAATTTACTCCCGATGGAGCTGGGAGTAATTACACCAATCCAATAAAAAAGAAAAAACAAGGGTGACTAAAAGTCTTCATTCTCTAGGAGGAGGAGGAGAACCAGCTTCTTCTGAAGAATCGTCCGCTTTTCCTGGGCTTCATCAGCTGGAGAGAGATCAAAACCTTGCTGAGTCTTCTCCATAGCTTCCGTAGATTTTGCAATCTCAGCATCAAGGTCAAAGTCTTCTCGACTCATTTCTAACAATGTATCATGGCGAGCACTCATATATGCCCTACTCACGTCAACAACCGTTGATTCTTCAAGGTCACCATAGTCCCTTGACCAAACCTGAATCTCGCCCTTCAAATTATCATTCTCAGTCTCAGTGGCTTCCAAGGAAACCTTTAGAGATGTAATTGATTCCTCCAAAGTCTGAACCTTCATTTGAGCTTCACGGAGATCTTCTTGAACCTGGGAGACATTACGCACAAGTTCACCAGAATATTCCTCTTTCTCCCCCAACATGTGCTTCAGGTGCCGGATTTCCTCTGTAGCTTTTGACAGTTGCTCAGCAAATGAAGATTCAAGAACATATTTATCCTTATTGACCTGGCTGAAAGAAGCTTTCTCCACTGCCAGTTCTGCCTTAACAACCTTCAATTGCTCCCTCAAGGTATCTCTCTCATCCTCTAAAGCTCACATCTCTATTCGAAGACTTTCGTACTGTGCTTTAATATCATCAAGCCCACGGAACACCTTCAACTCATTTTCATAATTGGAAACTCTTTTCATAAGCTCCAAATCAATATGGTGCGTCTGCAAATACAGTAAAACAATCAAATGTGTTAAACTGTTAATTAAAGAACAACATGTGTGCAAAAGTTCTTCAAAAGTACATACGTTTAAGAAGTTGTGCACCACCTCATTGGCCCAAGTAAGAGTTGTGTGGCTATCAATATTGGCCCTCTCCTCAGAGCCAATTAAAGGCTTAAGCCATACCTCTGGCTCACCAATCTTCTTGAAGAGGCTTCCACCGGCTGGAACTTCAATTGTAACTCTTCTCATCTCCCTACTGGAAGACCCTTCTTCTATAACAGAAGGCACAGAAGCAGGGACGGAAGGGACAGCGGAAAAGAGAGAGGGACCGGAAGATAAAGAAGCCACGGGCACTTCGATAGAGATGGACGGAAAAGAAACTGAAGAAATAACAAGTATGGGAGGAGGAACAACACCCATAGAGTGAGGAGCAGGAATGGCAGCAAAACCTGGATAGATGGTAGCCAGGGGAACATTATCAGGGTCCATTTCAAAACCTTCATGAAATAGACGCTCGGCAGGATCTCGAGTTGGGGACTGGGATTGATCACGAGAAGAAGAAGGCCTGATTGCCAACGCGGAAGAAAGAGGCGCGGGAGTAGACTCATTGTCAGAAACTACCCGCCTTCTTCTCGCCCGGTGCACTAAAGCACCCTGTTCTTCATCCTCATCTTCTCCTCCAAAGCGAGAACCTTGAACCTTTATTTTTGAAGCACTAGCTAAGACATTCTGGGCATGAGATAACGACATCTTCAGAAGCGATGAAGATGCCCCACGGGCAGAAAACCCTATCAAAAAAGAGAAAGAATTAAACAAAATTCAGGTAAGGAAAGAAAAGAGAAAAACTCTACTTACCATGAGTCTTGACAATCCATTTATACTTTTTGGAAAAGTACTTCCAGGATCTTTTCTCGGCAGGAGCAGCAGTTAACATTCTTTATACCCAACTACGAATATCGGAGACATTCTCGACAATATTCATAGTTGCTGAAAACAAGAGGAAAACAGATGCGGTGTTTAAAACATAATACAACTTTATGTAAAGAAGACAAGTGCGAACCAAAGTACTTACGTGCACGGTTCCACTTCTCAGGGAAGGGAAGATTATTTTCACCCACTAGAACAGCAGTGGGAACAACAACGTAGCTCAGGTACCAACCTCTGTCTTTATCATCATCAGGGGTTACTAAAACTCTCTTACTCCGAGCCACCAAAGTAAAACTCCCTTGACGAAACAGAGCAGGTGAATACAAATGCATCAGATGATGAAAGGTGAAAGGAACGGAAACCTTTGAAGCCAAAACTCTTAGACAAGCAACAACACGCCATACTAAGGGACCAACCTGTCCTAGGCAGATATTGAAAAAATGGCAAAATTCTATGATAACAGGGTCAACAGGAGGCTGAAATCCTAATGTGAAAGGGTAAGTATAGACATAAGAAAAAGTCGTCTTGTAAGACGTGATTCTTGGGGTATTACTTGGCACAAGAATGGGAACGTTAGACTCCCAGGAGCATTCCCTATGAACAACAGGAATATGACCTACAGTAACAATGGTAGCGTATTTCTCTACACTATCTAAAGAAGAAGCTTGTTCGGCGATGGAAGAATTTACTTCTGGAAAAACTATCTCAGCAGGAAGGATTTCGTCAACTCTGGGTTCACGAATATCATCCTTGTTCTTAGAAACAGAATAAGAGGATCTACCTCTGGGAGAAAACAAAGACCTACTAGAAGAAGAAGAAACTAAAGGAGATGAAGAACCTCTAGTGGAAACAGATCCTAAACTCCTCAATCGACCACCTCTCCGGCCCCTAGATGAAGCAGAAGAAGGAGACGCCAAAGTTTCAACATTGATAACTTTTTTAGGTCAACCAGATGAAGACATATTTATGCAAGCTAAGGAAAATTTCTTCACCAAGGAAAAATCAAATTATAGAAGTGTTTCGTGAAAGAGAAAGAAAGAAGACGATTATTTATACCTAATGGCAACCGTCAAAGCATGGAAAAGTAATGATGGAAAGTCATAATTAAGAGTGTCACTTCAGAACTGATGCGGCGAATTGTTGCAGAGCCAATCAAAGACAAACACGTGGAAGAAGCATTAAATAGAAGTAATACACGATGAATGCGTTCAATAAAGGATACAATGTTTCGAAACAAAGCGGCGGCAAAATATTCCCGCCATAAATACGTATCCACTTACCAAGTATTATACGCCAAATACATGGCAAGTGAGGGGACTATGTGTATTGGTAAAAAATAGCTTTACACGTAGCTAGAATCTGCATGACTCAGCCAACTATGTGGACCAAAGAAAACAGCACATGTGGAGGTAAAGATACACGGAGGCACGGGATAAAAGAGATACGGTTAGTATACTCTTTCATATAATAGCCACGAGAAAGAGACACGGTTGAAATGAATCTAGACAAAGCAACGGGCAGGTACAAGATTAACTCAACAGGCACGGAATTGATTTATCAACCACGAGTATATCAGCCACGGGAAACCTAATGAAGAAGAAGAGACACGGTCATGACGAATCTAGACACAATAATGGGCAGATTCGAGGATCAACAGTTATTGTCATATATGTTATGTAACTTCTAAATAACAGTTACGATTCACCATTGTAACACCTCATTAATGTAATAATTAGTCATTAATGAGCTATCATTACTGGAATCCAAACGTTGTACTAGGAGAATCTCCCTATAAAATGGAAGAAAATGTAACAAACAAGACATCTGAATTCTCGAATACAAACTATTTTACTTCTCGCATATTGCTATCAATCTATTGTTCCTTTACTTATTATTTCATTCTCTTTTCGATTATCAGTAACCCGAGTTTATCCTAAAATAACTTTGGTCAAAGGATCTTATTCTTTGGTTAAACATCTTCAAGACTACAAAATCTCATATTTTATCTTATAAATAAGTATCTTTGGATGACCTGATAGAGTAATTTTTTGTTAACACTATGTATATAACTTAGGGTCTTAGCAGAGCTCAAAATGGGTCCTTTATTTTTTCTTTTTCTTTTGTAGTTCTACGTAGAAGTCAAAATTCTCTGTGTTCTGAAATATAAAGGATTGACCTTGGTTTTTCAGTGGGGCTGGACAAATGGATTTGATGCCCAATTTTCATGTTTAAAGGGTCGGATTCCTATAACGATGCTTCCCCCAAAAATCTATTCATCCAACTTTAGTCAAAATGGTATTGTTTGCAGCTTTATCCATATTCTCTACTTGCACATGCATGTGCACATTTTGAATTGAAATTTTAAGTTTAACTTCATGCTTAGAGAAAATAGATAGACTTGGTCTTTGTAATAATTCTGTTCATACATATAAATTGATTTTAAGCGAGTTATTGTCCATGTATGTAGATCCCTAAAATATCAGTGTTTCAAAAGGTGTAAGCGCAAGACAAATTTTATCTGACATGAAGCGAGACATAAGCCTCGAGTTTCGGGGTGTAAACCACATGAATATCATAATCATATAAATCACAACAACAAAAAAGTAAAATTAAAGGAAATTCAATAAAATTATAATATTAGTAGGAAAATGCATATAAGTATATAAACATGCTAACGTATGTACAAACATGCTGCGCTAATGTATTTTGGTTTATTTTGGTGTGTTGTTAATATATTTTTTTTTGGGGGGGGGGGGGGGGGGGGGGGGGGGGGGGGGGGGGGAGGTATATAGACAGCTGATTGAGTTAGTCGAGCTATGCATTTATAAAGTTTACAAAAGGTGATTAATACAAAATTAGTCGCCAAACAAAACGTGCTAGTGTATGTATAAACAAAACTTGAAATTTCGTTCCTCAACAAAGTGTTCACTCTATCGATGAGTTAAATCGCTCGATTCGTACTAAAATAAGTAGCATTTATTTTCCAAGTCACGAAAATTGTTCTTTTTGTGATCAAGAGTATAGTAGTTAAGCGTTCAAGATTTGGTCCCAAAATACTATATATGATGGAGACTTGCTAGAATATTGATCCTTCGAAGAACAGCATTCTCTCAACTCTAATCCAAAATCTAAAAGAATATATTTTAAACTGGAAGTGCTCAAACCAGAAGAATGTCAAATAGGGAGAATAAAGCAAGAAAAGAGAAAACGAAAGATAAGGCTCATCACTATTAAGTTCAGTTCTTTTTGGAACTTTAGAAATACTACAATAAGCCCACCAAAAATTACAAACTAGTCAAAGGACAGTCTATCTTATTGTAACGATCCAGAATTTCTATCTTCCGAATTGTGAAGGCGCCTAACATTTCACTTGCTAAGCAAGCCAACGTTAGAGAACCGTTAAACCAATCATTATTCAATTTCAGTAATAAAGTCAATTAAGCCAAAATGAAATAAAACCGAGTGCGGATAATATAAATGCTCATAATATTTATTACAATCCGGGTCTGGAGTCACAATTCACGAGCTTCTAGGATTTTATACAAGCAGAGTCTGAAAGAAATACAATTGTTTTGAACGACATGAAAAAATAAAATAGGGGAAAATAGAATGAGACTTCAAGGTCTGCGGACGCCAGCAGATCTACCTCGAGTCTCCAACGAGCAAATCCAAGCTGATACGCCTCACGACCAGCTAGGACCAATGCCAAAATTTGCACAAGAAGTTCAGAGCGTAGTATGAGTACAATCGACCCCATGTACTGTGTAAGTGACGAGCCTAACCTTGACGAAGTAGTGACGAGGCTAAGGCGGGTCACCCACACTACAACATGTACGCAGTATATAATATAGACAAAAAAAGAAATACAGAACGAAATAAGGTAGTCAATCGAAAATAATAGCTACTACCTCAAGAAATAAGCCAGTGACATTCAGAATTACAAATCCTTAGAGTTCAAATGAAAATACCGTAACACAAGTCAAGAAAATAGAAACATATCGATTGTTGTGGCGCGCGATCCGATCCCATCATACAACAGAGAATACTCCTTTATTTCATTGTAACGACATTAACAACAATAAATAATATGTATATATGTTGCGGCGCGCAACACTCCACGCCATATCACAATATCAGTATCATAATTCACCCTTATTTTACCGAAAAAATTCACCCTTATTCGACATGTTGCGATGTGCAACCCGATCCCACCGTACAGTACAAATTCGCTTTTATTTCACCATATCAATCCATCCTTATTTTACCTGTTGCGACGTGCAACCCACTCCCACCAAATCAATACCAAATACTCAATGTGCACACTAAAATTTACAATTCAAATCACGAAAATCCTTTACGATCAATAAATACCAAACTTAACCAAATAGGAAACCATTTACAACATAGGAATCTACATAAGTAATACTACACGGCGAGACCAGTCGAGTAATTGACAATTAGAAGGTGCAAATAAACTAACTTAAGAAAATAGCAGGAAATCATGAATCTATGAAAAGATCTAACATTATTAACAGGAGAAGACATTGATTAACAGGTAGCAGTTAAGCATGGAAAACATTTAGAGCATATAACAGTTAAAACAGGGAAAGAGATAACTAAGGATAAACGAAAAATCAGGGAAAACAGATAACTCAGCGGCACATAAGCACTCTTCACCTCGCATATACGTCGCTCACATGAAATTCACATAACATGTAGTCCGGTGGTTCCTAATTCTCTCAAGTCAAGTTTAACCACGACACTTACCTCGCTCCAATGATCACCCAATGCTCAACCACAGCTTTGCCTTTCAAACAAGACTCCGAACCAACAATATCTAGCAAATTACCAACCAAACGATTCAAATTAAGCCTTAGGAACTATCCACGATCGCAAAGGATTCAATTTAGGTCATTATTGAAAAAGTCAGCAAAAGTCAAGTCCCAGGCCCGCTTTGTCCAAACTCGAAATTCGGACCAAAACCTGATTACCCATTCACCCCCGAACCCGGTTATGTAATTTGTTTTGGAATCTGACCTTAATATGAGGTCTAAATCCCAATTTTACAAAAATTCCTACTTCTACCCAAATCCCTAATTTCGACGATGAAAACACTAGATTTTAGGTTGAAATCTTAGAAAATGTAGTGAAAGATTGAAAGAAAGTGGATTAGAATCACTTACCAATGATTTGGGGAAGAAGAGTGCTTGGGTAAATCGCCTTTAGGGTTTTCTTGTTTTGAAAATTTGAAGAATGAAAGAAAATCCGATATTTTAGCTATTTAATCAGTTGCAGATGTCGTGTTTGCGACCTGGGGTTCGCAATTGCGAACCCCGCAAATGCAAAGTTCTCCCATTTGTGTTGTCCTCGCATTTGTGATGATTTGTTCGTAAGTGTGAACTTTGATCTTCCGGAAATGCGCCCGTTTGATCGCAATTGCGATCACTGTATCCCCATGTCCCACTTCGCAAATGCGAAGTTTCATTCGCAATTGCGAAGTTTCGTTCGCAAATGCGAACTTGAGGTGCCCTTGCTACTCTTTGCAAATGCGAGGAGTTGCTCACAAATGCGAACCTAGCATAGATCGCAACTGCACCATAGCTGAAGCACACCAACAATGTTTCTAAGTTCAAATTCACTTTGTAGCCTATCAGAAACTCACCCCAACCCTCGAGGCTCTAAACCAAATAGGCACACAAGTCTAAAAACATCATACGAACTTGCTCGCGCGATCAAATCGCTAAAATAACACCTAGAACTACTAATTTAGCATCAAATCAAAGAAAATTTTCAAGAAAACTCATGAACTTCTATTCTCACAACTGGACGTCTGAATCACGTCAAACCAACTTTGTTTCTCACCAAATTTGACATACAAGTAATAAATATGTTATTGGGTCTATACTGAGCTCCGAAACCAATATACAGAGCCGATATCAATAAAGTCAATCATTGGTCAAACTTTCAAAGTCATTAAGCTTTTAAACTTTCAAATTTCAACAAAGTGTGATAACTCGAGTTAGGGACTTGCGAATTCGATTTCTGACATACGCCCAAGTCCCAAATCGCGATACCAACCTACCGGGGCTGTCAAAACACGAATCCGCGCACGTTTGCTCAAAATATTGACCGAAGTCAACTCAAATGGATTTTAAGACAAAAATTTCATATTTATTCTGTTTTTAACATAAAAGCTTTCTGGAAAAGCACCCAGACTGCGCACGCAAATCAATGAGGACTAATATGAGGTATTTAAGGCTTAAAGCGCAGAATTAGGTTTAAAATATAAGATGGCCTATCAGGTCATCGCACTTATTCTTCTCTCGTTCGGCCCCACTAGTTCGCAGGGGAAGAGGGAGAGTAGAACCTACGGTTACGGCTGAAGTCTTTTATCCAAACTATATATTTGTTTTATGAAATTCATTGAACATGTATAAATTAAATTAAAACCCAGTAACTTAATAAATTTAGAATTTTAAACCCATAAATTTTAAATATTGGCTCAGTCTCTACTAGTATGGCTAGCTAGTGAGCGGTTCTCTCTGACAGGAAGCAAGCTTGGCTTTCTTGAAGCTATAAATAGAGGCCTTGATACCTTACATACATACTTGTAATAATTTAGTAACTCAAGAGAGGTCTTACATGAAGTTGAGAGTCTTGTTTAGTAGTCAAGGATGACTTGCCTACTTCATTTGATAGTTCAAAATAAAAAGAAAAAGAAAAAAACAAAAAAAAACAAATTTTCATTTGGTAGCAAGCAAGTCATCCTAGTTATCTCTTCTATCACTTTCTTGAACACGATTTTTGGTTGAGTTTAACTATTACACCAAAAGATACAGGTAACTCTCCAATAAAAATAAAATTTATAATCGTCAAAATCAGTTAGGTTAGATGCCAGGCTACCTCAATAGGTAAATATGATTTAATAATCTAAATATTTTTATATTATTAATATATACAAGTTAAACTCTTTAGTAAAGAGAAATCTAGATTGACGAGAACATGTAGATCATGAGGAAGTCATTGTATCAAACATGCAATAATTTATCACCTCAATTACTATAGGAGATGACAGATGAATAAATTATGTTTTTAACTCTTTTCATTTTTATTTTTTTTTTGAGTCAACAAGAATGAATTTTTGTTGGTGATCGATATTTGGATTTCAACACTCTTCTATTATTCTGATCTTTCTCTTTCTCTCTTTCTTTCTTTTTTTCCTATTTTTGGATGGGGATGGGTTCTTCTATGCTTCTTCTTATGTCGTAGGAGCTAGAGTTTAAACTGGTCGACCGAACTCAATAATTTTGGTCCACATTGTAATATTTATCATAAGAAATTCATTGAATATGAACAAGGATTATTTTTGGTCTCGTGAGCTTAAAAGGACTAAGATTTCGGACCCGTAAACTTCAAATCCTAGTACCACCTTCGATTTCCCGCATAAGGAGATTATAGTTGTTGGATGTCATTATTTAAACTAATGAAATTTAGACCCTATATCTTTTGAATATTTGTTTTTGATATGAAGTTAGTCTAATTTTTTTATGCTACTATTAAAAGTATGGATTTTTTAACATTTCAAACTATCGATGTTTTTCAGGTATCTATTTACCTGAGAATGAGAAAGCAAATGTAAATCACACATTTTGAATAATCTTAGCCTTGAAAAGTTAGTCACCCTCGAGCCCAAAGTATTTTTATTGATACCAGAGCAGAATGACAAGATAATAACTAGAAATAATAATATATTGCTTTGGAATACGTGTTACAATGTCATTTACAAGAAATCAGACTCCCATTTATATAGTAGGGAGTCCTACTTTAGGTACAAATCTATAAAAATTATAAATCTCCTGAGTTGCTGATTTGCCAGTTCTTTATTGATACGTGCCGAGATTCCCTCCGAAATATCCGACCAGTTATGGATATTTCGGCCTTCCGTTATTTCGGTCTTCTGTTGGTTATACCCGCAATGTTACCTCGAGCTTATTCGGGTCAAGGTCGATTCTGGGATCATAGGCTAGATGTTCTTGAGGACAGACATTTTGACCTCGGGTTATGGTTCGATGAGATCGGGATCGATCTTCAACCCTTCGCATTCTGATCCTGTCTGTTGCGCTATAATCGAGCCCGATTTTGACTGTGTACAGATAGTCCCCTTGTTTCTCAAGAAGAAAAAGGCGATAAACGATATGAGCTTCCGATTCTCTCCTCGGTACTCGTCAGAAATGACAAAATGAACAAAATGTCTCGTCAGCCACGTCTTAATGGCATTAAATTCTTGTCAGTTGGTGGTGGCCACTTCTAGATTTGAACCGTCGTTTGGAATTACAAATACCCCCTTCTTCACTCATTCAAACTTTACATCCAAATCTTCTCTACTCTTGTTTCTTAGAAATTTCAACACTTCTCATCATATTCAGGCTATTCTGAAATCCTTTCACAAGAACTTCACTCTATTTTTTTCCCCAACCATCAAGCTTAATCTTTAAATTTCCTCTTTTTTCTTCATTTATCAAAGAAATGGAGAAGACTTCAAAATTCTTCCTCCAAAAAGAAACTCCCTATGCCTCGCGACTGAGTGTAGCGGAAAATGTTTCGTCTCCTGCTATCGAGGAACCGACACCAGAACCTCCTCTGAAAATGTTCATCCCCTGGGGGTGCCCGACCGGTGCTGATTTCAAGATCGAGAAGCCCTCTTCGGTACCAGTTCGTTATGAGCCGGTCTCGAGGTATATTTGCTCAATCACCGTGGACGTCCTTTCCCAAGTCAAGAAAGATTGCGACTGGGTTAATAAGCATGTAGTGGTCTCCAAGCCTGAGGAAGATATTACTACCCATGTGGAGGGATTTTTAAGTGTTTACAATTATCCCTTCACGTTGGGTCCCTTGGACCCGGTCATTATTGCCTTTCTTAAGAGGTACGAGGTGACCCTTGGTCAAATCCACCATTCTTTTTGGAGGATAGTAATTCTCCTCCATTTTTTTGCAAGCAAGAATGAGGGGTATCCCTTCACCCTCGACCATCTCATGCGCTTATATAGTCCCCGACTTTATTGAGAGGGACTAATCAAGTTATCTCGTCGGGCCAGTAAGGCCCCATTCTCAAGAATCGTGGCTATTTAGGCTGGTTTGTCCGAGTGTAGACCACGGATTTGATCTCAGTCGGGCATATGCCATTTCCTGAGAAGTGGAACATGACATGTAAGTATAATCTTGCTTTTAAGATTTTGTTCGTCGCTTTTTCTTTTTCTCCCTTCTCATCGATGTTTTGCGGTGGTGCAGTTGTTGCTCGGATTCCAGATGCAGTTCCCCGACCCATGGAGTGGTTCGAGGGCATTGTGTCTCAAAAACAATATTCCGAACGCGCATTGCAAAAGCTTTCAAAGGGTCGGTGGGAGGTCTGTTCTCACGATGAGATTCCTCTCTTGGGTGGACAACACTTAGGTTTCCTTCGTGCTGCTTCACCTTTACTCATTTCTTTTTTCTTTGCAGGTCTTTCCAAAGATGTCGCAATGAGGCCTCCTTCTGGTGATGATGATGTAGTCACCGAACCATCTGCCCCGAGGTGGGATAAAGAGACGAAAAGAAAAAGAGATCCGAGTTCTCCGAGCTCCGAGAAGAAGAAGCCAAGGAAAAGAATGGCGCGTAAAACTAAGGAAATCTCCAGTGCTCAAGTACTCTCTCCGGACTCACTCTACTGATTGAGGGATGAGTCCGAGGGGGAAGGAGAATCCTTTGATCTGGTGGCCAGCGAGCCACCGCAGCTTGAAGGGCAAGGGGCCTCCGAACTAGAGGGAGGCACGACCGATCTTCCTCAAGTCGGGAAGGCCGAGGAGGAGGCAGGAACTGAAGCTTCTCGGGATGCGGGCAAGGCCCCTCAAGAAGCACTTGGCATAATATAAATTTCCGACTCACCCTCGTTCACAGAGTCGATGGTCAACAAGGCCCAAGGTGCAAAAGAACGCCCCATCGAGGGGGCCTATAATGTGAATGACCCCATCCGCAAGTTTTTTGACGGCGTGGATGCGGCGACCATGGAGGACGCCACCGAATTTGGCGATTTAAAGATACTGAGAAAGAGCTCACCCTATGAATCAAGCGAGCCTTCCTCGAGCCCAAAATTGGTCAATCAATTCCCTACTCCAAGTGCTAATCTCGATCGGAAATGATCAATTGTTATCTCCTTTCCGAAGGATGCCCGAGTCCCCTCCGACCCCATATAGGTAACTAGTTATCTTAGGTGTTTGGTGACTGAGGATGATCAAGCCAAGATGAAAAAGGTGTATGCGCCATGCCTTGTCAACAAAGCACAACAGGTGCTGAACCGGGTAACTTCATGCTTTACTAAGTGATTTTTTTATTTACATTCACATTATTTTGCAGATAAATTGGTGTTTCTTTGCGTGCTCGTAGGCCTTGGTGCTTCATCACGAGACCTTTTTAAGGTACCGGGAGGAGCTAAAGAAACTCAAAGCTGAAGTTCGTTAGCTCGCTGAGAAGAGAGACGCCTTTAAACTTCTTAGCGAGCAATTCGAAGGGGAGGTCAAGAACCTCCGTGCCGAGATGGAAGTTGCTCGGAAGGAACATGTTGATTTGGTCAAGAAGGTAAAAGTTTTTGAGGTTAGTGACGGTGAATTTGATTTAGTGACTGATGTTCAAAATCCGCAGGTCCAGCCAAAACTCGATTAGATTGACCAGCTTCGAGCTGAAATGGATATAGTCAAAGCTGAGACCGACGAATGGGGAGGTCGAATGGATCGTCTGGCCACGAAAAAAGAGGTTGCTCGGGCACAACTAACTTCGGCTGAAATCTAGCTTAGAGCAGCAAAGCGGAGGGCCGAGTTTCAGACCAATAAGGTTGAGTATCTCCAATCTCAACTGAGTTCGGGTGACTCCGATCAAGAAAATCTTGCCAAGGAGCTTGAGGCGGCCAAGTCAGAGGTCGTCGTGTTCAAAGGTGAAGCTGATGAAAAGGTGGCCTAGCACAAGGACGATGCCAAGGTGGCTCAGGACCTTGTAAAAAATATAGTTGAGCATATGAAGTGGAAATCTCGAAAGAAGGCTCTCGAAGAAATTCACGCTCGGGGATTCGATTCATCGGTTGAGATCGAGAATGCCAAGGTACTCGAAGCCGAGGCCAGGAAGCTGGCCTATACCGGGAGGAAGATTTCGAGGAGTCTGAAGATTCGGGTGAGTCCGAGGGTGGAGGAGAACCCGAAGGTAATGACGCGTCCCCCAACAAAGACTAGGCCAGTTAAGACCCTTTTAGATGTTTTTGTCTTCTGCTCTTTTTTTTATCACCCTTTTGTTGAGGTAGTTCGAAATTTTTAAAAATTTGCATCGCGGCTATTTGGACCTTGTAAAAATAATTTTTTAAATGTATATAAAGCTTTTCCCCTTCCACGATTTTTGAATTTTCTCTTTGATTTATTATTTGTATTCGCAAAGATCGAAATGTCTTTGCATGAAATAGTTAGGTTACGTTAGAAGGTTCGAACAAACCTTGCCTTTAACATTATTTTTTTAAGGCATCGTGGGGATTCGGTTTTACCGGAAATTTTTCCCAAAGTATTTTAGATTATAGTATGTCGAGGGTAGCCTTTAGAACAGGTTATAAAATTTTTTGGAGGCCTTGTTTTTTGTTACAGGTCTCGGACGTCTCCGAGTTGTGTTAATATGGTCGTAGCATTTTTAGTTCGAGTGTCTCTCAGTGGGCTTTCTATCCCGAGTTATTCGGGCATGCCTAAGATAACAGTCCCCAAATGGGGGTGGCCGTGGACTTTGAAATTCGGGCATTTCCTAATAGGTCTTATGCCCCCGAGGTCTGCTAGCTCGAACTGTCCGAGTTTGTTTTTGGACGGCAGTCCCTGAGTGAGAGTGATTGTTCGAACTCAGATTAAGGTGGCCCTTGGTCTTGATACTTTTAGGGGATTGGATGTAGGAAATTCGTTGAGAAATGAAAGAAATATTTTTAAGGACAATATGTTTATGCGAACGGAAGAGATGTTTATGCGAACGGAAGAGACTTCTTTTTATTCTTGTGCATAATAGTTATACATGTATACATGCTTTGTGCCAAGGTTCGAGCAGTCTATGTGGGCACGATTCATTTGACCGTTTTTCCCTTACAATAAATCCTATCGATCGAGAACTTTCAATCACGAAGTTTCTTCCCTTGCTAAAGTTGATATCTGAGGGTAATGCCCCCCAAGTGTTCGGGGCTGATCGAAGAGAGACCTCGAATGCTTTTGTGACCATCGTCACCAGTTCGTAGCAGGCCTTTAATTCTAAGTTAGCACGATTTACTTATTGCCTTGTTAAAAACTTTGCTGGAAAACCCATTTAGGGCAAAACCGGTTCAAGGAAAAAAGAAAGCAACGCGTTCTTTCAGACCAAAAATGTTATATTGTTCCTTGTTGGTTACCTGCAAGCGTTATTTTAAAATGTAAATAAAAGAAATAACGGGGTCGTACCTTAGCAGTTAGCTTCAAGTGAGTTATATTTCAGTTTTTCAATATTTGCTCCTCATTCATTGTTCCGAGTGTGTAGCATCCTTTTCCGGTGATCTCAATAATTCGGTACGGTCCTTCCTAGTTCGGCCCCAATTTCCCTCCGTTCGGGTTTTGGGTGCTCAGTGTGACCTTCCTTAGTACCAAGTCCCCGGAATTGAAGTGTCGGAGGTTGGCCCTTTCATTGTAATACCCTTCGATCAACTATTTTTGGGCGGCCATCCGGACAAGAGAGGCTCTGTGCCTTTCATCTAATAGCTCCAGGAACGGACTCATGGCCTCGTCAATCGGTTCCTTTATTTCATATCAAAATCTTATACTTGGTTCTCCGACTTTGACCGATATTAGAGCTTCGGTGCCATAAACCAATGAAATCGAGGTGGCCATAGTACTTCGAGTAGGATTTCCTTCCATTTTCCTTTGGCGTCGGTTAACCTCTTTTTAAGGTTTTGGAGTGTGGTTTTGTTGGTAGATTCAACTTGTTTGTTCTCACTAGGGTGATAGGGTGTTGATAGGATCCTTTTGATCTTGTGGTCTTTAAGAAATTTGGTTACTTTGCTGCCGATGAATTATTTTCCATTGTCGCAAACGATCTCGGTCGGTATTCCGAACCGGCATATCATGTGGTCCCAAATGAAATCAATGAATTCCATCTCTCTAACCTTCTCGTACACATGTGCTTCCACACATTTGGAAAAATAGTAAGTCATAAACAAAATAAATTGAGCCTTACCGGGTGCCTATGGAAGGGGGTCGACGATGTCCATTCCATACTTCAAGAATGGCCATGGTAACAAAACTGAACGCAGCAGCTCCCGGGGTTTATGAATCATCTGAGCATGTCTTTGGTATCCATCACATTTTCGAATGAACTCCTTTACGTCTTTTTCCATGTCGATCCAGTAGTAACCGGCTCTGGTTATTTTTGAACTAGCGGTTTGGCGCCCGAATGATTTCCACAGGTTCCTCCGTGGATTTCCCTCAAAACGTACTCAGTATCCCTTGGCCCTAGACATATTGCAAGTGGACATCGAATGTTCTTCTGAATAGAGTTCCATCTTAGGACAAGCTAAATAGGGTTGCTTTGTACGCAGGGCCCTCAATTCTTTTGGATATGTGGGCAATTAACCGGTCCTGAGGTATCCTACATATTTATTCCTCTAGTTACAAGTTTGGCTCGTTGAGTTGATCTCAGCATGGCCTTCTTCCACAATCGATCTCATAAGATGTACGACTTCTCCCGAGTCGAACTCGCTGTTTTCGACAGATGATCCTAAGTTAGCGAGGGCATCGGCCTCGTTGTATTGATCCCGAGATACGTGTTGCAAAGTCCATTCTTTGAACCGATGTAATGTTACATGTAACTTGTCCAAGTATCTTTGTATTCGTTCTTCTCTTACCTCGAATGTTCCATTAACTTGGTTTACCACAAGGAGGGAGTCGCACTTGGCTTCGATCACCTCTGCCCCAAGCTTTTGGCTAGTTCAAGGCCTGCAATCATGGCCTCATATTCTTCCTCGTTGTTAATCAACTTAACAGACTTAATAGATTGTCTAATCACATTACTTGTTGGAGGCTTCAATATGATGCCAAGTCCATACCCTTTTGCGTTTGAGGCGCCATCTGTTAAAAGCGCCCAGATTCCTGAAGAAGTCCATAAGTTAATTAATAACTCTTTTTTGACCTCGGGTATTAGGGTTGGCATAAAGTCGGCCACAAAGTCTGCCAAGATTTGAGACTTAATGGCAGTCCGGGATCAGTATTTAATATCGTACCCACTTATTTCCACGGCCCATTTGTCAAACTGACCCGAGATCTCGGGCTTATGCATAACATTCAATAATGGGTAAGTAGTTACGACATATATGGGGTGAAACTGTAAGTATGGTTTTATCTTCCTAGAGGCGCTTAGCAAAGCCAGCGCTAGTTAGTCTAGGTGAGGGTAACTAGTTTCGGCCTCACCTAGGGTCCTCCTAACATAGTAAATTGAAAATTGCGTACCTTGCTTCCCGGACTAGGACTCCACTTACCGCTATTTCCGAAACTGCCAATTACAAGTACAGTTGTTAGTCTGCCTTCGGTTTGTGATGCAGTGGCGGGCTCAATAAGTATCGTTTGAGTTCCTCCAAAGCTCGTTTGCATTCCGGGGTCCATGAGAAGTTATTCTTCTTCTTCAATAGTGCGAAGAATCAGTGGTTCTTGTTGGGTGACCTTGAAATGAATCGCCCCATGGCGGCTATGCACTCGATTAACCTTTGCACGGCCCTTACGTTGTCCACAACCGTAATACCTTAGATGGATTTGATATTGTCGGATTGATCTCGATTCCTCGGTTAGATACCATGAATCCAAGGAATTTACCTGACCCAACTCCAAACACACCTTTTTCTGGGTTCAGCTTCATATTGTATTGCTTTAATATGCTGAAGGTTTCCTGCAAATGTTTTAAATGGTCCTCTACTCGCAAGGACTTAACCAACATGTCGTCAATGTAAACTTCCATTTATTTCCCTATTTGTTCCTCGAACATCTGGTTTACTAGGCGTTGGTAAGTGGCAGCAACAATTTTTAATCTATACGGCATTATGTTATAGCAGTATGTGTCGTATTTAGCGATGAAGGAATTTTTTTCTAATCACCCGGTTCCATCCGTATTTGGTTGTACCCGGAATAGGCGTCACAAAAAATGAGGATCTCGTGGCCAATCATGGCATCGATCATACGATCTATGTTGGGCAAAGGAAAAGAGTCTTTGGGACACGCCCTATTCAAATCTTTGTAATCTACACACATTCTTAGTGTATTCCCTTTATTAGGGACTACTACTACATTTTCTAACCAATTCGGTAATTAACCTCCCAAATATACCTTATTTTAAGGAGTTTACATACCTCGCCCTTGATGAAAGCATGCTTGATCTCCGACTGGGGTATTCTATTATGTTTGACCGGGTGGAACTTTTGGTCCAGGATTAGCTTGTGAGTGGTTATCTCTAGCGGGATCCCTGTCATGTCAAGGTGGGACCAAGCGGAACAATATTCGCTAGTTATAAGAAATTGAATGAGTTTTTTTCCTAAGCTTGGAGCTTAACCACGTGCTTAGGTTTACCTTTCGATCGCGCAAGTGTTCTCTCAATACGACTTGTTCCAGCTCCTCGACCGTAGATTTAGTGGCATTGGAACCATTTGGGGCTATAAAATATCTAGGAACCCCGTAATCATCATCCTCACTTTCCCCTTGTTCGTCCGAATTTGCCGAGGATGGTATCAGTGATTGCTATTTGGCCCCATTTTTTATCATCTCGTTCGGATCCTTCTATGTTGAGATCGTAGATGCCGGTATCACCTCCTCGATCGAGAACATTTCCTTTGCAACTGGTTATTCACCGTAGATAGTTTTGACTCCGCTAGGTGTTGGGAATTTCAGTGCCAGGTGTAGTGTCGAGGGCACCGTCCTCATGTTGTGGATCCATGGCCTTCCGAATAAAGTGTTGTACCTCATGTCTCCTTCGATCACATAAAATTAGTTTCCTGGATGGTCGCGGCGGTGTTTACCAGCAATATTATCCCGCCCTTAGTGGTTTCACATGCCATATTGAATCCGTTTAGAACTCGGACTGCAGAAACGATTTGGTCTTGTAGACCGAGCTTCTCCACGACCCTCGACCGAATGATGTTGGCCGAGCTACCTAGCTAGGTCAATTAACACACGTTTAACTCAAATTTTATTTAAGAGTACAGATACTACTAGTGCATCATTGTGGGGATGTACAATCCCTTCGGCATCCTCGTTGTTGAAAGATAAAGTTCCTTCTGGTATGTAGTCTCGAGTTCGTTTCTCCCTTGTGATAGATACTTTGGTGCGTTTCAACATCAGTCCCTGTGGTATATCGAACCCACCGATGATCATGTTAATGACGTGTTAAGGTTCTTCTTGTTTTGTCTGTTTGTTAGAATCCCTATTCCTGAAATGATTCTTGGCTCAGTCGCTCAAGAATTCTCGAAGATGTACCTTGTTGAATAGTCGGGGTACTTTCTCTCTCAACTGTTGACAATCTTTCGTTCTATACCCATGAGTGCCATGATATTTGAACATCTGGTTAGGATCCCTTTGGGTTGGATCGTATTGTAGAGGTCGGGGATATTATTTATCTTTGATGCGCCTGATAGCTCATACAATGGTAGCAGCATCGATATTAAAGTTGTATTCCAAAAGCCTCGGTGCTTCTTTAGGCTCGATGGACCTGTCGAAGCTGCATTTTGTCATGGGTCTGGTTGCTCTAAACTCGGTCATTTATCCTTTCATTTATCCTTTCATTTCTCATGGAGTTCCGCCCGGACCCACTACTTTTTTGGTCTCCATTATATGGCTGATATCCTTGTTTGGTCTCGGTTCACGATCGATATCTCTTTTGACTCTGTCGAGGGTTCTGACGGGATAAACAGACCCCCAAGGGGCCCCGAGTAGATCATCTTCGACTCTGATTTTTGTTTGATACCGATTATCCACGTCTGCCCAAGTAACAATCGTGTACTCTATCAGGTTCTGATTCAGCTACTGTGAAGCCACCGAGCTTCAAATATTGAGTCCCCGAGTGAAAGCTTGAACGGCCTAGTCATCAGCAACTGGCGGTAGGTCCTTTCATTTCATCTGAAACCGGGACATGAACTCTTTGAGCATCTCGTTATCTTTCTGTTTTACTTATAAAAGGTCTTACTTCCCGATCTCGACTTTGATGGCATCAGCGTGTGCTTTCACGAAAGAATCTGCAAGCATAGCAAATGAGTCAATAGAATTAGGAGGCAAATTGTGGTACCATATCTTAGCTCCCTTTGACAAGGTCTCTCCAAATTTTTTCAGCAGAACAGACTCAATCTCATCATCCTCCAAGTTGTTCCCATTGATGGCACATGTATAAGAGGTTACATGCTCATTTGGGCCGGTCGTTCTGCTATACTTAGGTATCCCGGGCATACGGAATTTCTTGGGGATTGGCTTTGGAGCAGCGCTCGAAGGAAAAAGTATTTGCACAAACTTCTTGGAATCCAGGCCTTTCAATATCAGAGGTGTTCATGGGATCTGGTCAACCCTAGAATTATATGTTTTCACTCTTTTGTCATTAGCTTCGATTTTCTTTTCCCCCGACTCCACTCGTTTCGTCAGTTCCTCGAGCATTTTTATGATCTCGGGGTAGTCCCCGATTCGTTCTCTTTAGATCTTTCTGCGACCGGTTCGTCCCTGCAGGTAACTTCTCGGTGCGCGGCTTTGGTTATGTAACTGAGCTTTTTCCGCCTGTTGAGCCTGTAGCATTTCGAAGATCACCCGTAGATTGATCATGTCTCCTTCAACATTTTGTGTGTTTTGAGTTGCTGATCGGGCTCCACCATGTACGCTATTCTCAGGGTCGGTTGGAAGGTTCGTGTCGATAGCCACATGTGAATTAGCATCAATTAGGTCTGCGACCGGAATTTTGACGGAATCAACAGGCGGTACCTCGTTACTGGGCGCTAATGTTGTTATTTTCACCTTGGTGACCGACCCGTTGTCAACATGTAGTGGTGCTGATTGAGAATTTGACATTTTGTGTTTTAACCTAGAATCAAAGACACTTCAAAGAGAAAGTGTAAAGCAGTGTGTGTTATGGAGATCTGTATCAAATAACCACTATTATCCTTAGCCCCACGGTAGGCGTCAAACCGCTCAAAATCGGATAACAATTGAATTTGTACGTGATTTTAAGGATGCGTGATTTAACTTGATACAATGAGGAATCGGATTAAAATTTAAATAAACAATGAGAAAGTAAATGCAAACCACACAAGTTGAACAATCTTAGCCTTGGTAAGTTACTCACCCTTGAGCCCAAAGTTTTTTTTATCAATACCAGAGCAAAATGACAAGATAATAACTAGAAATAACAATAAATTATTTTGGAACGCGTGTTACAATGTCCTTTACAAGTAACCAGACTCCCCTTTTATAGTAGGGGAGTCCTATTTTAGGTATAATTTTATAAAAGGTAAAAATCTCCCGGTTTGCTTATTTGTCGGTTCTTTATTGATACGTGCCGAGATTCCCGCCGAAATATCCGACCGGTTACGGATATTTCGGCCTTTCGTTATTTCGGTTTTCTGTTGGTTATACCGGAAATGTTTCCTCGAGCTTTTTAGGGATCGGGGTCGATTCGGGGATCATGAGCTCAATGTTCTTGAGGACGGACATTCCGACCTCGTGTTCTGGTTCGATGAGACTCGGGATCGATCTTCAACCCTTCACGTTCTGAGCCCAGTCTGTTGCGCAATAGTATAAAAATTGCGCGAGACGCTCTATTTGGTCGCCCCCATTTAACCTATACCCATATTTTTAAAATTATTTAACCTATACCTTAATTTTTACAACTTCAGGCGTCTCCTTCTTCATGTTACATGTGCAAACTTCAGCTTATTTAGTGCTGAAGTTTTTAAAAATGAACTAAATAACTTCAGCATCTTCTGTTGAATACTTTTTGAAAAAGCTTTATCACAAAACTAAACTTTGGCTTATTTAGTGTTGAAGCTTTTACAAAAGAACTAAATAACTTCAGCATCTTCAGCTGAAGTTTTTGAAAAAGCTTTATGACAAAATTAATGAATCCAGGTTGAAACTTCAGCTTATTTAGTGCTGAAGTTTTTACAAATGAACAAAATAACTTCAGCAGGTTCTGCTGAAATTTTTGGAAAGCTTTTATGACAAAACTAATGAATCCAAGACAAACTTCAGCTTATTTAGTGTTGAAGTTTTTACAAATGAACTAAATAACTTCAGCATCTTCAGCTGAAGTTTTTGAAAAAGCTTTATGACAAAATTAATGAATCCAGGTTGAAACTTCAGCTTATTTAGTGTTGAAGTTTTTACAAATGAACTAAATAACTTCAGCATCTTATGCTGAAATTTTTTGAAAAATCTTTACGAAAAACTATTGAATCCAGGACAAAACTTCAGCTAAAACATGCTTAAGTACAACAAATAGAGAACAAAACATCAGCTAGTAGAATGCTTAAGTTCAGCAATTACAAACAACTTCAGGCCCAACTCCTAGAAGGCTGAAGTTTTTGTGATTGTCTTTGCTACTTCAGGCCCGTATGCCTGAAGTTTATGCGAAAAGTGGGTACGCTTGCAATTCTTTTTTACAAAACGGGTATAAGTTAAAACGTGACACAAAAAACAGAGTATAAATACAAATGCTCCGCAATAGTCGAGCCCAATTTCTGACCGTATACAGTATCCTTAAAGACATAAAACACTGATATAACCAGAATGCGTGATTTTTATAGTCAGTCACTTGATACATACATCTGTTTAAAAATGAAGAAATGCTGCACTATGCTAATTGATTATTATTTTATTAGCCGTTGTAGCATATTGTTTCTAATCAATTAATCAACAACAGAAATAATCATACCGAATCATCGAAATTCTTTTTCTTTCCTCTTTGCCAATTATCTTATTCTTAAATGTATACAATTAATCAGGGCGAATGCACATATATCGAAGCGGTGTCGTGCGACACCGCTTCGTCAAATTTTTTATTAGTACTCTGAGCAAGCGGATAAATAGGGAAAAAATAACGCAACTTGGCATAAATTATCTCTTGGCACATTGATTGTGTTTGATTTTTTTTTAAGAGGTCAGAGGTCCGAACCTCAACTATCATATTTTTTTGCAAATATTTGACAGAAATATATAGTTAAAAATTGTGACGAAGTAAAATTTTATTCAGGACTTTTTCTAACTTAAGACTCAACAAAACTAATAGACTAAAGTTATTTATTGTCTAGAAGTATGATAATTAATGTTATTACTATCTTTCTTCTATAAATTTCTACACCGCTTACAAAAATTCTTGAGTACGCCCCTGCACTTAATTATACAAGCCATGGTGTGAATTACCATCACAATAGTTCCCTAAAGGCCAGAATTGAGAAAAAGGAAAAATTAAAATATAAACACTAATAGAACATGTAGTAAATACATTAAAGGGGGAAAGGAGTTAATTACTCGATGACTAATAATTTACTTCGTAAAAATGGTTTTTTATATGCAGAAACTCAGTATATTAAGAGGAATTAAAGTTTAAAAAATGGTAATTTTGACTTCTTGAGCTGCTTCACTGTGTAATCTGCAGCCATTAGAACCTCTTTACAATCTTGGAGCTGAAATGTCCTGAAACTGCAAAGTCAGAGATATTTTAGTACTGGTCAAATACAGAAAATAATCTAAACGGAAAAGGTCTAAAAATGTCACTCAACTTCCAGAAATGGTCTATTCATGTCATCCGTTAAAAAAATATTCATTTCATGCCACTGACATTACACATTTGGCTCATTTATGCCATTATTGACTAACGGCTCAATTTTTAATATTTATAATGTGGGGCATGGGTTAATTCGGACGAATGGGGACACTACACGTGGAAATGTTGGGGTTTAAAAAAAATTAAAATTAAAATTAAAATTGAGCCGTTAGTCAATAATGACATGGATGAGCCAAATGTGTAACGTCGGTGGCATGAAATGAACATTTTTTTAACGGATGGCATGGATAGACCATTTCTGAAAGTTGAGTGGCATTTTTAGGCCTTTTCCGTAATCTAAATATATAACCAAAAAGATTAATTTTAGGTAGGTCTTCTTTTTATTATAACCAAATAAAAATTATGATAACCTGGATTATAGAGTAAGAACCTAATACAACATGTAGAATTTTCATTAATGTATATATTTAATATATTGTCAGTGTATATGACTTAATCTCATTCGTTATATATACATTGTGTAATTTTATATAAGCTATTGTGTTGCAACTAGATTATTTCTAGTCTAATTTATAGGATTCATTTTCAGAAATAAACTTGGGAGGATAAACTGAAATTTAAAATTAAAATGCAAATACCTGTTGTACCATTGTGCTAAGGTCATCATCTAATGAAAAGTTTATTAGAGAGCCATTGGCTCCTATACCAAAATCTGGTACCCCTCTTCCATTAAAACTAACTAAATCCCCTCCTTCAATATGTCCTGCAATTAACAAAAGAAAATGGAAATGAACATATTGTAAAAAACAAGCTTGTCTTCACTATATTATACAAAGAGTTTAAATAAATATTTAAAAATAATGACACAATCAGATCACTTATAAGGTAATCGGTTTACGACATGCATTAATTGGTAACTTGATAAAAATGATGATCGGTATGCTATTACATGTTAGACTAGTTAAAAATCTATACACTTTTAGTGCTTAACTTCAAATTTATATACAACCTGGTAAAAATGGTGACTAATATGTTGTTACACTTTAAACTACACTAAAAATCCTTGTAGTAATAGTATAACACTTTAAGGGGTCGTTTGGTGGGGTGTATAAGAATAATACTGAATATGGTGTATTAGTAATGTTGAAATTAGCTACGTTGGGTTTAGTTATTGAAATTATTTCTTGTTGACTGTTTGGTTTGATATATTAAAACTAACATGCATTGTATAATTTTGGAAAAATTATTTGTTTTACAAAAATACCCTCAAAAAACATTAGAAAGGATTTGGAAAAGCTGTTTAAGGATAGATTCATCTTTATACATGCTTGTCCATATAATAAAAAATATGATATTGCTAATGTCATGGTTTGGTATATATAAAAATAATAACGAATATGGTGTATATAATTAATATAGGCACAAGTTTGAAAAACACTACCAAATAAGATATTAATAATATCCAAGCTAATAAATCTATTATTTATCCTAGCACGTCATACCAGACGACCCAATAAGAGTTTTGAAATAGCAATGTAAGTAAAGGTGGTCTAAGGCTGGCACTCAATCACAACTTAGTTTCACTTACCGTAGAAACTGATTCATAGGTATTGATTCAACTATTATCTTCTAATAATCTAGTTTTCTCACACATGTTAATAGATTGTAGGGAACTAATGGAGAAAATGGGCAGCCCACAGATGTGCCACATCTTTATAGAAGCTAATGCTGCTGCAAATAAACTGGTCTGCTATGAGAAAGGCAAAGACTCAGCCATGGGAAAGATGCATTGATTTTTGTTTACCCACCCCTGTTTATCCTTAATGAACTAAAGGAAACCCTCTATGGAACTGGGATTATACGTTCAGTTCCCATCATGTAATAACTCTCGTTTTGTGCTATTAATAAAAGCTTTTTCGTTAGAAGTAAAAACAAACAAAAAAAAATGGTGGCATATAAGAGTTACTTACCAGGTGTGGAACTAACAAGGCCAGTTGAATCAAATGGTGAAATATATGTCATTTGAGGTGAAACCGAGACATCTTCAAACATTTGATAAGGTGTACCAACATAATTCAATGAAACAGGACCACCTGATACAGGAACTTGATACAACTGGCTACAACCAAAATTTGCATAATTATGAGGAATTTTTAACCAATCATCTTCCATTTTTCTCCGCGAACGTTTTAAATCAGGCTGAGAAAGAGGATTAGAATCCAAAACAGGACGATAAACGCGATTATCAAGCATCGGATAGGTACTTATCGGAGCAAAGTTCCTCACTGGTAGCGCATTTTGTTGAAACAAAACTTGTTCATATTGGTTTCGAGGCACGAGACAGGCCTTCTGATTAATTGCAAACATATTGTTGTTTGATGTCTCAGGTAATTTTCTGTTTGAATCAGATTTCCAGTGACTATCTTGGTTCAAAATTGCATTTTGCTTCTTTAGGCCGTTCCTAAACTTCTACAATGAAAATATAAAGGTCCAATCTGTTAACAATTTAAAGATAAAGGATGAAAAAGTTATTAATAGAAGTCCAGTGTTAAATTACCTGAAGATGACTTGCAACATTTTCTCTAGTTATGTCAGGTTCATTCATGATCTCAAGTATTCTCTTAGGAACAACTTCTGCATATTAAATGTCATAACAAATTTCAAACACTAATTTTATCTAACTTATCAAGTATAACACACGAAAAGAGGCGTATATAGCATATAATCAATAAGTTCAACTGCGTTTTCAACACAAAGTATAGATATTAAGGCGAATATAGTGTTCTGACAACGCATGTTTAATCGACTATAGTAGTATTTTTGACATGTAATATAGGTATATATGTGAAAAACTACTATACTTTAACAAATAATAAATTTTGACCCCACAGTTTTAAAGATGCAATGAGTTAGCCATAAAACTTTTAAAAGATTTAACCCATCAAGTTTAAATCGTAAATCCATCTCTAAATATTATATATATGAAAGAAAAGCAAAAAATGTAGCAAATACTAAACTTCCAAACCCATAATTTTACATTCAAGTTTAAATAGTAATGAAACTTACTAAAACTTTAATGCATACTAAATTCTAAACATAATTTTAAAAATGGTAAAAATTTCAAGGTTGAATGATTAAGTTTAAATTCTGGATCGGCCTCTAAGTTAGTCATATCCGTATAAAAATCATATTTCAACACATTAAATTTTTAAATTGGTGATCTTAAAAATATAATTGGTTAAGTGGTAAGAACCGAATCTATCAAATTTAAATGTTGAACCAACAACAACGACAACAACTCAGTGAGATCCCATAAGTGGGGTCTGGGGAGGGTAATGTGTACGCAAACCTTACCTCTATCCCATCGGAGTAGAGAGGGCTATTTCCGATAGACCCTCGGCTCAAGAAGATGAAAAGAGACAATAAATAAATACCATCAACAAAATCATAGAAATAACAACAACATCACACGAACGAGTAAATAGTGCAATCAAATTAAAGATTTTTAGTTAAATATAGTAATGAAACTTACTATCAAGACTATCAGCTTCAAGTTGATAATAAGCATCCAAGAATTTCTGGTGTAATTCTTTACTCCAACGCATTCTATTTTTCTTTCGAGGTGCACACGATTCTTCTCCACTAGATTCAGTGTTTGTTTCTTCTTCTTCTTGATATCCTAAGCTATTTTTGCTTTTTCTTTTGAGAGGGAATGTGCTTGATTCTTGTACCAATTCAATTGTATCATTGCCTGATATGGGACTCTGATTTTCTTCTATAGTTTTACTAGTTACATGCTGAATAATATTCTTCACATCCTCCATTTTTAAAGGCTTCACCAAGTAATCACGAGCTCCATTCTTGATTCCCTCCACAATTGTTCTTGAGTCACCATTTGCGGATGTCACTGAAATTTAATTCAACATAAAACAAAAAGTTTGTATATTTTAATACAATTATAATAGGGTAACAAGGAAAAATTAAAGAAATTGTAACCACTAAACAATTAGCGGAATGGATGCAATACTTCCACCCTTAATCAGAAGTCTTGAGATTGAAAAAACTCCTAGTAAGAGCTTCTTTTTTTGTATAACCATCTAATATACGCTACTCACTAGCACCACTAAACCAGATTCACGTCGTATATAGGCCGAGGCCGACCGATGCTTGTAGAAAAGGGGTCACCGACCCTGTTAACTTCGGCAAAAACTTTAAATATATAAGTGTATATATGTTGAAGGCGACGGAAAAGGAGGCTCGACCTACATGGTGAGTGGTGGGAAAGAATTCTCTACAATGACACTGCAATAGATCAATTGAAAGGGATGTAGCTTAGTTTAGTAGCGCCTTTGATTTGGGCAAAAAATGTCATGGGTCTGATTTTCATGTCCCAACCAAGAAAACCTTGAGTCATCAAGGAGAAGAACCTAAGTCAAGTGATCAGTCGTGTTTTATAATCCCTATGTCATCTGCCTATAGAGAAAATAACGTACTACTCCTCCAGGAGAAGATGGAGTAAACAGTCATATATTTTGCTTAGAACTCTTAAGATCAAAAGTCCGATGGGGATACTGGTTGAGCAGTTCGCTCATATGTTTCACCACCTTCACATCCTAGGTCCGCCTCTCCTGGTTTCTCCGTATCCAAAGTTCAAATCCAAAACTTCTATTTAAGGGTAAACGTATCGTTTCCAATCCACCACATCCCTAAACGGAACCAAGGTTTGAGATTACGAATTCATAATAAAAAAGTAAAAAGTAAAAATAAAAAAGTCTTCTCTTTTTTCTTGAACACTGACTTATTACTGGAATATCCATCTCAAGGCCAATAGCTTCCAAAAGCTTGAAACCATCCATATCATCTCTAACAACATCAGTTATGACAATATCGAAGCTTTCTTTGTTCTTCCTCAACAGCTCAAGTGCTTCATTCGCATTTCTTGTCGTTGTAACTGCAAAAAAATTATTCAACACATTTTTGCTCCTTAGTAAATTAATGAAATTGCCCATAATTCTACTTTATGTTTTGTACACTAATAAGTGAATAACTTTTTTACACCATTAAGTTTTGAGTTTTTTGCTAGTATAAAAATTCTTACCCCTTAGGTTTTGGGGCGGTAAAATTGCTAGACATGAACTAGATTTTAGGAGTTTGTAATGCAAGAGGGAATCTTGATAATGTTTTTTGATTTTCATCAAATTAAGAATAAGATTTAGTTAAGGTTTTACATGTACTTATCGAAAACCTTAAAAATTGCGTATTAGATTGGCATCACTACAAATACAACAAATCCTTATCTCTTGGGTAAATTTTGAAATAAAAAAATAAAAAAATTAAAATAATGTTTTTTTGTGATTAATCTTTATACTTCGTTTCCGAAAACTTCAAAAAGTAAAATATTGTCTTCTAATTAGGTGTGGAGACTCTTGAACCCAGAAGTGTCATCTAACACCGTTTTGTCAAAAAAATTAGTTAAATATACATGTATAATTTAAACTTAATAAACAATATGTATATATAGAATAATTCGACACCTCTTTAAAAAGAATGCAAAGTGACTTCAATTTTGAATAGGAATTAAAACCTTACAGAATCCCAACAACAACAACAACATCCCACGGCACGGAGTATGAGGACGGTAATGTATACATAAACTTTACCGTTACCTCCTAAAGATAGAGACAGAGGCGAATTCAGAATTTTAAGTTTATGGGTTCCTACAGAAATTTCAAGTTAATAAACAATAATAGCCCATTTACTAGGTTGGGGGCTTGAGCGCATCTTTCTCATATCGATCAAGGCAACCAGGTTCCAAGTTAAATATTTTTATACATTTAATGAATTTTTCAATACAAATATCGGATTTAGACAAAAGTTATTGGGTTCAACAGGAACCCATAAACTAATGCACTGGATCCGCCCCTGGATAACTAGAGAGGTTGTTTCCGTTAGACTCTCGGTTAAAATATTATAGAAACCCAAGAACCCAAATACAAACGAGTATTCAAACCAAATTATGGCAATAGACCGACAAATATTGCTCGATCAAAAAATCCTGCATACGCCACTATATACTTTAAACTAACCTGTATAGCCACATTTTTGGAGGAGGGAACCAAGAACTTTAAGACAAACAACATTATCATCAATGGCAAGAACTTTTAATCCTTGCCTCTCATTCACAAACAATGGATTTATGCAGGTAGCAAGGGACATGGTAATTGGTAAATAACCCTAAAACAGAACGTGCTAAGAATCTATGTAAGTAGATTTTGATATCTCTATAATATGGAAATTAATTTTTAACTGGGAGATCAAGTATTATAAACTAGGTTTTAAGAGATCTTATAAAATTTGGTCCATAATTATTTATGGAAAGGAAATATTTTGCTTCCATATTAGAGTATTTATTTTGTCCTTTGGCGTTTTAATTGTAGCCTAAGAGATACGAGTATAAAAATTATTAATAATAACAAATGGATACACAAAATTTAATTTATTTAACTCTAGAATTAAGTCAATATCAAACAATATTATCACGTTATTTTTATGTGTGCCATTAAGCAATTCAAAGACAATATTGTACAAATGGTTTACCTCCATAGTGATTAGTGAATCTATCATTATGTTAGACTACTGAATTTCGGATTACCATATGTTTATTAACATTCAGAAGGAAATTTAGGTCTCCACACTTCTTCAAACATAAAATAGATAGTAATTCCCTTATTTATAATAGTAAGAAACCTACTTTGACTAGAACTAGAAATCAAAACCTATTTCTTTAGATATTATTTAAACAATTTAGGTTTCTTAGTATAGCTTTAGTCTTCGAACGTTGTCCCGTAATTCAAAATTGTATACACCTTTAACAGTTTCAATATTAGGAATTTGGTTAGATTTTTATTTAACATGCCACAAAATTATTTAGGGGGGGGATGCATGGAAGTGGGGGTGAGGTTCATGGATATTTGAACATGTGAAAGAATTGGCAAGTTGAATTCATGTTATAAATCTTTTTGGACACTCTCATATGATTGAACATGTGTTACGTTTAATACCCATGAATATACACATGAACTGATTTTTCTTTTTTTGGGCTCAAATCTAATAAATACTAGGCAGGTGGATATGTTAAAATTTGCTTATACTTGGATATCTGATATATTACCTATGGCTAGGCTACTGTTAGAGGATAGCAAAGAGCTTGCTAGAAAATGTATTTTCCTTTGGAATGATGATGTTGGATTTGAGATTGGAGAAGAACTGCTTAAGCATGTCGTTAATCTGACAGATAAGGTATGCACTTGTAGAGCTTGGCAGTTGAGAGGTATTCCATGCCAACATGATGTTCTTGCATACTATCACATAAACAAAGAACCTGAACAGGCAGTGGAGCATTGGTATAAGAGGGATACCTTCTTAAAAACATACAAGTATTTCATCCAGCCTATGACAAATATGAAGATGTGGCCTGAAACCAACAATCCTAAGATAGAGCCTCCCAAACCTAAACTCATGCCTGGTAGACCTCAGAGGAATAGAAGAAAAGGCAAAAATGAACCAAAAAAAAAATATGGAAAGTTGTCAAAGTGTGGAGTGAAAATGACATGTTCCAAGTGCCATCAACAAGGAAATAACAAAAAATATTGTAAGGTAAATATTTCTTGTCAAATATTTCATGTTGCCATCACATGTTTCTTGTTGTTCATTTGAATCTAGTGTCACTGTTATGTAATCTGTTGCTCAATGTTATGCAGGCTGAAAATTAGATGCCTTCACACCAAGGTAGCCAAAGCTCACAAGGAGCAAGCCAACCCGATGCAGCAAGAAGTTCAAGCCAACCTACAAACTCTGTGTGTGATGATACAACAAGAGTTAGAAGGGTTTATGAAGCTAGAAGCTCAAGTCAACCACCACCAAGTTCAACAGATTCGTGCAGGCCTGCTAGAAGAGGATTAGGTAGTCAACTTCCTCCAAAGGGTAAAGCAACTACTGGCCAAAAGAGAGGAAGGGGTGCAGGTAAAGAAGATGCTGAAAAAGGAGCAGAAAAAAGGTCCAAAAATGTTGGATTTGGCATCTACACAGTTGCAAGTGGAACTCAAATACTAAATGTATATATTCATACATATTTCATCTATAATATAACCTAGAAATAACTTACTGATTGTGCTTCATTATTTGGAAAATTGCAGCCCGGAGCATCAAGCCAAAGAGTTATTGCAAGTGATCCAACTTATAAGAGTGCAGCTCCAACAGGAATAGACTTTGGTTTTAAGGCTAGAGGCTTGAGGTGGAAGGGTCAAGATGCTGTCACAACTTCTCAGTTGCAGCAGATGAAGGCAAACTTCAGCAAGAAGTAGTATCTTAGGAACTTATTTTGACTATATGATTATGTAGCAGCAACCTATTATATTTTGAGATCTAGTTTTTTAAGAACTAAACTTTAATGGTTGTATTCAGTTGTGTAATCTTACTGTTCTTATTAAACTTGGTAAGGATCATTTGTTAGTAATCAATGGTATGGCTATGCCTTATTTTGTTTTGGCATATCAAAATAGAAGTTGCAGATCTTATGGTTCTATGCGTTGTTAGTAATCTTATGGTTATATGCCTTGTTGGTAATCAATGGTTCTATGCACAATAGTCAGCTAAACTAACACATATTTACAGCTAATAGAAGTTTATAACAAAATTCAGTTGTACAAAAGTTTGTAGCAACAACAGCTGAAATTGCAACATCAGTTTCAAAACAGAAGCACCAACATTACATATTAATCAACAACACCTAAAACAACCAAAGTGTATCAGTCCTACAGTTTTCATAAAATGAGCAACAATACAACAACAATCGTCAAAAGAATGAGTCTTCTTTTTGCTCAAACTTTCTCCTCTTCAAACGCTTTGACTCGCTTTAATAAACCCCAAATTATTTTCTTTGCTTGGGTAGGAATCTCATCATCACACCAACAGAAATAATCACATCCACCCTTTTTCTACAAATATCACAAACACAATTAATTAATTTTTATCAAAGAAAATAATCCATAAAACAGAATTTACAAATTAAGAACAAAAAATTTACCTTTCCGATTTTGCAAGCAAAAAACCTACGACCTGGGTTTAGTTGGGTCCAAGAAGTATTCAACTTTGGAGAAACACCACAATTAAAGATTCGAGCGGCAACGTAAGGTGACATTGACGAGTTCGTCGATTCCGATAAGTTCGACATTAAAGGATATTATCTAAACTTTCAACCTTAATAAACGCAGCAACAACAGAAACGAGAGAAAGAAGAGAAGAGAAGAAATTAATTGATACCAAGGCAACAACAGAAATGAGAGAAAGAAGAGAAGAGAAGAAAATAATTTATACCAAGAAGAGAACTGAAACGAGATAAAGAAGAGAAGAGAAGAAAAGAATTGACAAGAAGAGAAGGAGAATTGCTGGAGAAATCTGAAATTGACAAATAGGTTTTTTAACAATTGGGAAAGAGATTAGGGTTCAAATATTATTTCACAATCAATGTTACCGTTATGTTTACAATTGGGAAAGGAAAAATCACTTATTAGAATCCTTCACGCGCTTAAATAGGTTTGAAGTCACGCTATATGCTACCTGCACAAAAAGTGTCTAAATGATATAAGAATTGCCTAAAAAATGAGTTCAGATGGGAAGAGGCCTAGTTTAAGTGTCTAAGTGAAAGATCGTGTCAACTTTAGGTGTCTATGTATGTATTACGCCAAAAAAAGACACTGGAGTCCTGATGTCCCACATTAGTAAAAATAATGAAACACGTGTCACCAAGATAAGAGGCTTTTATTAGAGAATCAAACTATAAGAATGCCCTTAAGTGATCAAGATATTACTACATTGCCATTCGTCGTACACAAAGCCTCACTTATTATTTAGCTAAAAATAATAGAAATAGAAAAATATGATTGAGATACTATTAAGGGTATAATGCAATTTTCATCATAATAGTGATATTTTTTAATGAAATAATGTTTCTTAAGGAGATAATAGAATTGGCATATATAAATGTATGTGACCTTAGTATTTTTAATCACGTGAACATTTGAATTATAAAATTATCAAAAAGATAAAAAAAATTAGTTAAAAGTACTTATTGAAAAAAAAAATAATAACAATCAAGTAATGCATTTAATAAACATAGTGAAGGTTGAATGGAAAATGGGGTCCACCTAAAGAATTTAATAGCTTATGGTCATGTTAGTTTTGATTTTTCCTGTTATTAAGAACCCACAACTAAATTTTTGAGCCTAGTATACAAGCAAACAATGTACTAATATATTTGAAATGACTATTATGCCCTTGATCAACCTCATCTTCCCTATTCTATATAATAGAAATCTTCGCGATTTTTTCTTTCCTATACACTATTTGAAATTTTATTACCCTTAATGTCCATATTTAGTTAATCACCTGGCATAAACAAGCTTTGTTTATAAAATATATACAATCACCTTAAAGGCTCTCAATCTATTATTTGTGCCTTCAATCAAGGATCTAGTTACACTCTTTCCTTTTTCCTCTCCTCTTGTCTTTCCTTATTTTTCTTCCACCTTTAAAATACACCAATCAATTAAAGTTGGAGGAGTACGGTTACTTGTTCAAGATAGTGTTAATCGGAGAATCAGGAGTAGGCAAATCCAACTTGCTCTCCAGATTCACTAGAAATGAGTTTTTCTTGGAGTCTTCTAAAAGGATAAACACTTTTTGACGTGAATAATAAATGAATAGCCACAAGCCTTAAATCAATGAGCTCAATTTAATGACATATGGGGCAAAAGAAAAGGCGCAGAATTGGATCTAAAGAATATGGTTAATAGACTGTAATTCAAAGTAATTCTTTTGTTAGGTTTGAATTTATAAAATCAGTTTTATTTGTCTCTAACTCTCTATCTGTACAATTTATTCAGTTGTCAGTTTGTTAACATATTATGAATTTGGTTATATGCACATAATTTATTCATGGGACTTTTTTCGTACACTATCCTGTTAAATACAGCTACAATAACATACAACTTAAATACAAATGTTATACAAAATTTATACAATATGTCTTTTGTATATTTTTGTCACGACCTAATTTTCTAACCTCGAGGATCGTGATGGATCCTAACACCACACTTGCTAGGCAAGCCAATGTTAGAACTCGTTTAGCCATTTTCCTTGAATATTTATTTAAACACAATAATACGATTTAAAATAAACTAAGTCTAATAAATTCCAACGAATAATCTCATGAATAAAAATAATGAATGAATGAATAAATCGAGCCAGGAACTAAATATATATCTCTAAGTCTGCCCCCAGGGTCTGGTATCACAATTCACGAACTTCTAAGAATACTACAAATAATGGGATGAAAGAAATAATATATCTGTTTTGAGTAAAATAAAACAGTCTCTATAAAAATAAGAGAAAGCTCCAGGAATCTCTGCGGACGCCAGCAGATCTACCTCGTGTCTCCTAATGATGAATGACCGCTTCTAAAGTTTCTAACGTTGGTAGTACCTGGATCTGCACAAAAGAGTGCAGAGTGTAGCATTAGTACAACCGACCCCATGTATACTGAGTAACTGCCGAGCCTAACCTCGACGAAGTAGTAACAAGGCTATGGGAGGCATTTATAACATAACCTGTGAATATTATAAAATAAAGCAGGAAAAATACTTCTAACTAAACAAAATGATAAACTGAACAATACATAAAATTACTTAACCACATTTTCCAGATCTCAGCTATAACCAAATTCTCACATGAGTTTCCACTTTCCAAATTTAATCTTTAAAATAATCGTAGGTGCCAAATATGATAACCAGTAGAGTAAAATAGAAAGTTTTTTGTTCCTTGGGTTTAAAATAATTAAATAATCATTAAATCATATATACATATATTCTCCCTTATTGCTCCTAGTTGCGGCGTGCAACCCGCTCCCACTTGTCCTCCCTTATTCCTCCTCCCTATATTCATATCACCCTTATTACTCATGTTGCAGCGTACAACCCGATCCCACATGTACACCCTTATCACTCTGTATTGCGGTGTGCAACCCGCTCCCACCAGACAATCACATTACTTTCATTTATAAAGATTTCACAATTCAGGCCACTGCCTTGCATAATAATAATTTTTCTCAACAAGTGTAATCAGAAAGTCGTATTACTCATAAACCTCATCAATTATCATTTCTCAATGAAACCAACCAAAATTCGTAGATTTCGTAGAACACTGTCAACCAGTTACATATTTCATATATCACCATGATTCCAGGATCACGACTAACACTTCCGAATTTCATAAAATAATACTTCACAACAGATTGATGAAAACAAGTAGACATGGAGGCATAGAAATCATACAAACAAGTAAATCACAAATCAAATAATTGGGGATGGGGAAGGGATCATGTTAAACAGAAAATTTGGTGGTGCATAGATACTCGTCACCTCACCTATACACCACACACATGCAATTCACATAAATTTAGGTTGGGGATTCCTATTCCCTCAAGTCAAGGTTAAACCAAGCACTTACCTCAAATTCGCAGGCCACTCACCGCTGAATTATAGCTTTTTCTTTTGAATTCACCTCCAATACACTCGAATCTAATCATAATTAACTTAATATCATTAATTAATGCTAAAGAAACTAACTTTACTAAAAATCATAATTTTTCCTAAGTTTTCTCAAAAAAAGTTAAAACCCGACCACAGGCACGCTTGGTCCAAACTCGGGATTCGGACCAAATTATGTTTACCCATTCACCCCCGAGCCCGAATATGCAATTAGTTTCGAAATCCAACCTCTATTCGAGGTAAAGATTCGATTTTTACAAAATTCCCTAAGTCTACCCAAACCCTCAATTTTTTACCATGAAAATTCTTGATTTTTGATTTAAAAGTGATGAAAAACATTGGGTAATTGAAAGAGTAGAGTTTAGAATTGATTACCAACACTTTGGGGATGAACTTTGGTGAAGGAAATCGTCCTTAGGCCTGGTAGTTCGAAACATATGAAGAAAAGGGTTTTTGTCCGTGTTTAAAATTGATTTTATATAGCTGGGCAGGCCTTCTACGCGTTCGCGTGGGCCTGCCCGCGTTCGTGTGGGCCTGCCTGCGTTCGCGTAGCATTAGGAACTGGGCTCTCGCGATCGCGTCCCAATGGTGGCGTTCGCATAGCATAATTGGGTTCCCCCTCCCCCAGGTCCAATTACCATGCGCGTTCGCGTGGGGGTGAAAGCGTTCGCATAGCTTCGCCAAACGGGACCTTCACAATATCAGCCTATGGCCGTGTTCCCATAAAACAGTTGGGTCCCCTCCCCCCAGGCCCAGGTAACACCATGTGTTCGCGTATGGGGGATACGCGTTCGCATAGCACAAAAGGCGACCCCCTAAAATTCACACTATGTGATCGCAGAAGTAGCCATGTGATCGCACTGAATAAGTTGATTGTGCACCAGAAACAGAAAACCATCAATCTTTTCTATGTGTAAAACACCCTATGGCCTATCCGAAACTCACCTGAGCCCTGGGGGCTCCGAACTAAACATGCACGCAAGTCTAAAAATATCATACGGACTTGCTTGTGCGACCAAATCATGAAAATAAAATGTAAAAACTATGAATTAAACTTCAAAACTCATCATTTTTCTCAAGAACACTCAAAGTTTATTATTTCTCAGCTGGACGTCCGAATCACGTCAAATAAACTCTGATTCTCACCAAATTTCATAGATAGTATCCAAATACTATAAAAATCTATACGGGGCTCCGAAACTACGGGCCCGATACCAATGGTTTCAAACTTTAATTCTTTTCTTTATTTCTTTAATAATTCAACAAAATAATTTCTTTCAAAAATTGATTTCTAAGTCTTGGGACCTCGGAATTCAATTCTGGGCATACGCCCAAGTCCTATATTTTACTGCGGACCTCCGGATCGTCGGAACACAGATCCGGGTTCGTTTACTCAAAATGTTGACCAAAGTCAACTATAATAAAATTTTAACTCTAGAACTTATTATTTCTCATATTTTCATATAAAAGCTTTCCGGTTTCACGCCCAGACTTCGCACGCAAATCGAGGTAATTAAAATTCATATTTTTATAGTTAATAAGCCTAGAACGGAGTCTTAATTCATAAAATGACCCGTTGGGTCATCACAATCTCCACCTCTAAAACAAATATTTGTCCTCGAACGGACATAGAAAATTACCTGAATTGGCAAACAAGTGTGGATATCTACTCTGCATGTCCGACTCGGACTTCCACGTAGCTGCCTCGACGGGCTGACCTTTCCACTACACTCAAACTGAAGGATAACTCTTAGACTTCAACTGACGAACCTGCCGGTCTAAAATGGCTATCGGTCCCTCCTCATAAGTCAATTACTTGTCCAATCGGAAAGAGCTGAAATATAACACGTGGGACGGGTCACCGTGATATTTCCGGAGCATAGACACATGGAATACCGGATGGACTGAGGATAACCCTGGAGGCAACGCAAGTCTATAAGCTACCTCCCCTATTCTATCAAGAATCTCAAACAACCCGATATACCTAGGGCTCAACTTGCCCTTCTTCCCAAACCTCATAACACCCTTCATGGGCGATACCTGAAGCAATACTCGCTATCCAACCATGAATGCCACGTCACAAACCTTACGATCGGTATAACTCTTTTGCCTAGACTGAGTTGCACGAAGTCTCTCCTGAATGATCTTGACCTTATCTAAGGACTCCTTAACTAAGTCTATACCCAATAACTGAGCCTCTCCCGGCTCAAACCATCCAACTGGCGATCTGCACCGTCTACCATAAAATGCCTCATAAGGAGCCATCTGAATGCTCGACTGATAACTATTATTATAAGCAAACTCCGATAATGGCAAGAACTGATCCTAAGAACCTCCAAAGTCAATAACACAAGTGCGGAGCATATCTTCCAAAATCTGAATAGTACGCTCGGACTGCCCGTCAGTCTGAGGATGAAATATTGTGCTCAACTCTACTCGGGTACCCAACTCACGCTGAATTGCCCTCCAAAAATGTGAAGTAAACTGCGTACCTCGATCAGAAATGATAGACACGGGCACACCGTGAATGCAAATAATCTCTCGAATATATATATGTCTGCCAACCTCTCCGAAGTATAAGTACTTGCCACAGGAATTAAATGTGCTGATTTAGTCAGCCTATCCACAATAACCCAAATTGCGTCAAATTTCCTCTGAGCCCGTGGGAGTTCAACAACGAAGTCCATAGTTATACGCTCCCACTTCCACTCCGGAATCTTTATCTGCTGCAGCAAACCAACGGGTCTTTGATGCTCATATTTTACCTGCTGACAATTTAAGCAACGAGCCACATACGCCACAATGTCCTTTTTCATCCTTCTCCACCAATAATGTTGCCTCAAGTCCTTATACATTTTGGATGCACCTGGGTGAATAGAATACTTGGAATTGTGAGCCTTCTCAAGGATCAACTCACGAAGGCCGTCAACATTAGGCACACAAATACGACCCTGCATCCTCAAAACACCATCATCTCCAACTGTATCCTGCTTGGCACCACCATGCCGAACTATGTCCCTAAGAACCATCAAATGCGGGTCATCATCTTGCCGCTCTCTGATACGCTTGATTAAAGAAGACCGAGCAACTGTACAAGCTAGAACACTGCTAGGCGAAATATCCAACCTCACAAACTGATTAGCCAAAGTCTGAACATCTGAAGCCAACGGTCTTTCACCGACTAGAATAAATACAAGGCTGCCCATACTCACTGCCTTCCTACTCAATGCATTTTCCACCACGTTGGCCTTCCATGGATGATATAATATAGTGACATCATAATCTTTCAGCAACTCTAACCATCTTCGTTGCCTCAAACTAAGATCCTTTTCCGTGAAGAAGTACTGGAGATAGCGATGGTTAGTGAAAACCTCACACGGGACGCCATAAAGATAGTGTCTCCAAATCTTCAATGCATGAACAATAGCTGCCAACTCCATGTCACGACCCCAAATCCTAACAGGTCGTGATGGCGCCTATCGTGGAACTAGGCTAGCTAACCATCACATAACTACACATTTGTTTAAGATAATTTCTCAATGTCATTAAATACCAGCATAATAAGTATAAACAAGTTCTAAGTCTTTAACAAAGCATAATAAGATCCGACAGTCTAAACAATTCCCCCAGGACTAGAGTCAACCTATCACGCATCTAAGAATAAAACTAACACTGCTAATGTCATAAATAATATCTTGGATTAACATACTAATACTAATGAAGGAAGAAAAATGGAGAAGCTGCGGCGCTGGACAGCTACCTCGAAATCCCAAAAGCTGAACGAACTTGGATGGCTACTGCTCCGAACCAGTACCTGGATCTGCACACAGAGGTGTAGGGAGTAATGATGAGTACGCCAATTCAGTAGTAATGAAAAAATATCACAGTCTGAAGAATAAAAAGCACACAGCAACAAATACACCAATCCACAAAACAGTAAAATGCCAAGTCTCAATAAAGTGTACATAAGTTTGAAAACCAGTTTCCGTAAAAATCCTTCGAAACAAGTATATTTTCCAATATTTCCCAGTAAAAACTCCCAAAAGTATCAGTATGAAAAAGAAGTGAATCATAATCAAAACTCAGTAAAATATCATCATAAAATTGCCCCTCAGGCATAATCATCACTCATAAATATTCCCTCAGCACCTCACCATCACTCAGTAACAGTCACTCAGTACCTCACAGTCACTCCAACCTCCCAATCACTCGTCACTCGCACTCAGTAGGTACCAGCGCTTACTGGGTGTGTGTACAGACTCCGGAGGGGCTCCTACAGCCCAAGCGCTATAAACAAGCCAAATCATGGCATCAATCACTCTCAGGAACTCGGCCTCTCTCATATCATAACATCCTCACAATATTGGCCCTCGGCCTCACTCAGTTAGACACTCTCAACATGTCACTCGGACCATAAATAAACGGGGTTCTCAACCCAAAATAGTATTTCATTTCAAGAAATAATAAAATCATCAAATAGGAGTGCCAACAATTTCACAAGAAAGACTGAGTGTAAAATCATAGTTTATAAGTGAGGAATATCAGTAAAATTGCCCCCAAAGGGTTAAAACAGATTTGCACTAGTCCCCAAACATGGCTTACAGCCCAAATATGTCAAACATAGTAATACTATAAGAACATATGCTTTAAAAGCAGTTTCGCAACTCAATAGTTGCCTAAAAAGGAACATATTTCCAAATTTCCAATTCGTGCACGCCCCACACTCGTCATCCAGTGTGTGCGTCACTCCAAAACCGTGAAAGGATGTAAAGTTCGGGGTTTCATACCCTCAGGACATGATTTAAAGACATTACTTACCTCAAAATAGCCCGAAAAGCTATTTCGCAACACGCTTGCCCCCGAATCAACCTCCGAGTGCTCCAAATCTACCAAGTTCATATTTTTCACATCAAATTATGCTAAGGGAATGAATTCCAATTGAAAAATATCAACTTTATGCACAAAACCCGAAATTAGCAAAAACCCAACCCCCGGGACCGCGTCTCGGAACTCGACAAACTTTATACCAAATTGATCTTCATCATATCACGAGTCCGTACATATAAAGAACTCTGAAATCGGAGTTCGTTTGACCCCTCAAATCATCCCTAAAAGGCCTCATAATCTCAAGCCCTAATTTCACCTTTTTCTACTGATTTTCCCCAATTAAACAATGTTAATTTAGTCCTTAATCACATATAATCGAGTTATGTGGTCCAAAATCCTTACCTCAATGAAGAACAATCGTTTTCTCTCTTCAAAATCGCTCCAAAATCTCTATTCTCGTTCGAAAATGGTGGAAAAGTAGGCAAAGGTCGCGGATGGGTTAATTTATACTACCCAGGTATATACACTGTGCGATCGCGATCCCACTCATGTGATCGCATAGCACTGGATCTCCTCCCTCTACGCGATCGCATGCACACAAATGCGTTCGCACAGCCTTAGCCTCCCCATCCAGCTCACGCGCCTGAACCTTGTGCGATCGCACTATCCTTCACGCGATGGCACTGCTTGCATTTCCTCCACTCCGCGATCGCAATCCCTCTAAGGATATCGCACAAAACAATTCTTGAACCCCCACACACTAGCCTTTACAATCGCATAAGACTCCCCGCGATCACATAGAAGAAATTAGAACCTGCAACACACCAGCAAATCTGCTACTTTTCTAAGTCCAAAAGTGCTCGTTTGAGCATCCGAAATACACCCGAGGCCCTCGAGACATCAACCAAACCTACATACGTATCCCATAACATCATTCAACTTAGTCGAGCCTTAGAAACATCAAAAATAACATCAAAACACCAAAATTACATCAAATTCAAGCCTATGAACTTTGAAATTTCTAAAATCCACCAACGATGCCGAAAATATCCAAAACACCTCCGATTGACCTGAAATTTTTCAGACATATCCAAAATGACATTACGAACTTGTTCCAACTTCCGGAATTCCATTCCGACCCCGATAGCCTATTTTCCACTGCCGACCAAAAATCACCAAAAACTAACTTTCGTCAATTCAAGCCTAATTCTACACCGGACATCACAAAAATATTTCGAACACACTCATAAGTCCCAAATCACCTAACGAAGCTATCCAAACATTAAAATCCGCATTCGGAGGTCGTTTACCAATAAGTCAACTCTCACTTGACTTTTCCAACTATAAAGCCATTTTTAAAGACTAAATGACTCAATTCTCACTATAACCATTCTGAACCCGAGCCAACCGACTCTAACACATCATAAACAGTATAATCAACCTATGGCAAGGCATTAATAGTAAATATAATGCAGATTCTACGTAACGACCGACTGGGTCATTACATTCTCCCCCTCTTAAACAAATGTTCGTCCTCGAACGGGTCTAGAAACATACCTGGAGTCTCAAACAAGTTAGGATATCTGCTCTGCATCTCCCGCTCGGTATCCCAACTAGCCTCTTCCACTGGCTGACCTCTTCGTTGTACCTTCACTGAAGCTATATCCTTATACCTCAACTTTCTGACCTGACGATCCAAAATTGCTACTGGCTCTACCTCACATGACATATCACCCACCAGCTGAACTGTGCTGAACTTTAAGACATGAGACGGGTCACCAACATACTTCTAGAGCATCGAAATATGAAATACCGGATGAACACTCGACAAGATGGTTGGCAAGGCAAGTCTATAAGCCACATCTCCAACCTTCTGAAGCACCTCAAAAGGACCAATAAACCGGGGACTCAACTTTCCCCTCTTTCCGGACCTCATAACACCCTTCATGGGTGATACCTTCAGCAGTACCTTATCACTTTCCATAAAATACACATCCCGGACCTTCCGGTCCGCATAACTCTTCTGCCTAGACTGCGCAGTGCGAAGTCGCTCCTGAATCAACTTCACCTTCTCTAACGCATCCTGAATCAAATATGTGCCTAATAGCCTAACCTCACCGGGCTCAAACCAACCAACCGGAGATCTACACATCCTACCATATAAAGCCTCATATGGGGCCATCTGAATGTTGGATTGGTAGTTGTTATTATATGCAAACTCCGCTAGTGGCAGAAACTGATCCCACGAACCCCCAAAATCAATCACACAGGCATGCAACATGTCCTCCAAAATCTGAATAGTCCGCTCTGACTGTCCGTCGGTCTGAGGATGAAATGTTGTGCTCAACTCAACCTGAGTACCCATACCTCTCTGTACGGCCCTCCTAAACTGAGATGTGAACTGAGTACCTCTGTCAGAGATGATAGAAACTGGAACCCCATGCAATCAGACAAACTCCCTTATGTAAATACCAGCTAACCGCTCTGAAGTATAAGTAGTACTGACAGGAATAAAGTGCGCGGACTTGGTCAACCTATCCACGATGACCCAAATAGCATCAAAACCCTTCGAAGTCCGTGGAAGCCCAACTACAAAGTCCATAGTAATCCGCTCCCACTTTCACTCCAGAATATCTAACCTCTGAAGTAATCCATCTGGTCTCTGGTGCTCATACTTGACATGCTGGCAGTTGAGACACTGTGCTACATACTCAACAATATCTCTCTTCATCTGCCTCCACCATTACTGCTATCTCAAATCTTGATACATCTTCGCGGCACCCGGATGGATGGAATACCACGAGCTGTGGGCCTCTGTTAATATCAACTCTCGAAGCCCATCCACATTGGGCACGCAAATACGGCCATGCATCCTCATAACTCCGTCATCACCAATAGTCACATACCTGGCATCACCTCGACGAACCTTGTCCTGGAGAACTAACAAGTGTCGGTCATCATACTGGCGTGCTCTAATCTGATCATAAAGAGAAGACCGGGAAGCCATGCTAGATAATACCCGCGGAGGCTCTGACAAATTCAATCTCACCAACTGACCCGCTAAAGCCTGAACATCAAGTGTTAAAGGTCGCTCTGCTGCTGAAAGATAATCCAGACTCCCCAAACTTTAGGCTCTACGACTCAAAGCATCGGCCACTACATTGGCGTTCCCCGGATGATACAAAATAGTGAGGTCATAATCCTTGAGAAGCTCCAACCACCTCCACTAACATAAATTCAAGTCCTTTTGCTTTAGTAGATACTGCAGACTACGATGATCGGTGAAAATCTCACACTGCACTCCATACAAATAATGGCGCCAAATATTTAAGGCATGAACAATGGCAGCTAACTCAAGGTCGTGCACTGGATAATTCTTCTCGTGCACCTTCAACTGTGTAGACGCGTAGGCAATCACCCTACCGTCCTGCATCAATACCGCTCCCAAGCCAACTCTAGAAGCATCACAGTAGACTGTATAAGAACCCGAACCAGTAGGCAAAACCAATACCGGAGTTGTGGTCAATGCTGACTTGAGCTTCTGAAAGCTCTCCTCACACTCATCAGACCATCTGAATGGAGCACCCTTCTAGGTCAATTTGGTCAATGGTGAAGCAATAGAAGAGAATCCCTCCACAAAGCGACGGTAATATCCCGCCAGACCAAGGAAACTCATAATCTCTGTAGCTGAGGACGGTTTGGGCCAACTCTGCACCGCCTCAATCTTCTTCGGATCAACCTGAATACCCTCACTAGACACCACGTTCCCCAAGAAAGCTACTGAACCAAGCCAAAACTCACACTTGGAGAATTTTGCATAAAGTTTCTCCTCCCTCAACCTCTGTAACACACTCTCAAATGTTGAGCATGCTCCTCCTGACTACGAGAATACACCAGGATGTCATTAATGAACAGAATGATGAAAGAATCAAGGTAAGGCTAAAACACAATGTTCATCAATTGCATGAACGCGGCTGGGGAATTGATCAGCCCAAATTACATAACCAGAAACTCATAATGACCATATCTAGTCCTGAAAGCAGTCTTTGGAATGTCAGAATCCCGAATCTTCAGCTGATGCTACCCGGATCTCAAATCAATCTTAGAGAACACTCTAGCTCCCTGAAGCTAGACAAACAAGTCATCAATACGGGGCGAAGGATACCGATTCTTCACCGTAACCTTTTTCAACTGCCTATAATCAATACACATGCGCATGGAGCCATCCTTCTTCTTCACAAACAATACTGGTGCACCCAAAGGTGACACACTAGGCCGAATGAACCCCTTATCTAAGAGTTCCTGAAGCTGCTCTTTCAATTCTTTCAGCTCCGTTGGTGCCATACGATAAGGTGGAGTAGAGATAGGTTGGGTGCCTGGCACCAAGTCAATACCAAAATCAACATCCCTGTCAGGTGGCATGCCTGGCAGGTCTGCAGGAAATATGTCTGGAAAATCACGGACCACTAGAACAGAATCAACAGAAGGAGTCTCACTACTAACATCCCTCACAAGGGCAAGATAAGATTCACATCCTTTCTCAACCATACGCTGAATTTTCAAATAAGAAATCACTCTGCTAGGCACATGCTCTATAGACCCTCTCCACTCAATTCTCGGAACTCCGGGCATAGTTAGGGTCACGGTCTTAGCGTGACAATCAAGAATAGCATGATATGGGGATAACCAATCCATGCCCAGTATCACATCAAAATCAACCATACTGAGTAACATCAAGTCCACTCGGGTCTCCATACCCCCAATAGATATAACACACGACCGGTGCACACGGTCCACAACAATAGTATTACCCACCGGAGTCAAAACATGAACAGGAGTAACTAAAGACTCACGGGGCATATTCAGAAAGTGAGCAAAATACGACGAAACATAAGAGTATGTGGAACCAGGGTCAAATAAAGCAAAATCATCATTGTGACAAACTGATATAGTACATGTAATCACCGCATCGGAGGTCATAGCATCAGGCCTAGCTGGGAGTGCATAAATACGTGGTTGGCCTCCACCAGCTCGACCTCCCCTCTAGGGCGGCCTCTAGCTGCCTGACCACCACCCCTAGCTGCCTGGGTAGGTGGTGAAGTGACTGCGGCTAAAGTCGAGGGCTGAACCCTCTGCTGAGATGAACTACTAGCACGACGAGGACACTGTCTCCACCCATGTCCAAACTCTCCACACTCATAAAAACTACCTAGAGCTGGAGATGGGGACTCAAGAGAACCCTTTCCACCATGATAACCACCGGATGAACCATGCATAGAAGAGCCCTGGAATGATGATGCTTTGGAGGAACTCTGATCTGGAAGGGCACTAAAAGATGAACGTCCTGGATGAGAACTGCGAGGACCCTTTCCCCAAGATGCACCACTGTAAGTTGGGCGAGCTGGCTGAGGAGGTCTGAATGGACGACCTCTACTGTGTTGAAGCTGCTCTCTAGAAGGGGCACCACTGAAACTACCTGATCCCCGAGGCCTCTTGGTCTCCCTCTCCTCACGCTCATGTCTGCAAACTGACTCAATGTCCCCAGCAATGTCAACAACCTGCTCGAATGTAGCTCCAAACACTCTCTCCCGGGTCATCAGAATCCGAAGATGATACGTGAGACCATCTACAAACCTCCTGATATTCTCTCCATCAGTAGGGACTAACTCAGAAGCATGTCTAGCCAACTCGGAAAACCGCATCTCGTACTGAGTAACTAACAACTCTCCCTGGCGCAGCTGCTCAAACTGCCTGCGCTGCTCCTCTCTGTGGCACTGAGGAACATACTTCTCCAAAAAGATCCCGGATAACTGTTTCCACGTGAGGGGTGCTGAACCAACCGGCCTACGCCTCTCAAATGACTCCCACTAAGTGAAAGCAGCACCAGCAAACTGAAATGTAGCAAATGAGACCCCACTGGTCTCCAAAATACCAGCAGTACGGAGTATCCTCTGACATTTATCCAGAAAACCTTGGGCATCCTCACCCTCTGTGCCACTGAAAGTCGGAGGCTGAAGTATACTAAACCTCTCCAGCCTACGCTGCTCATCCTCGGGCATACCTGGGACTACATAGTCCTGAACTAGGGAAACCGGCTGGGCTGGGACTGCCCCCGGTGCCTGAATACCCTGTACAACCTGCTCAGGTGTCCGGGCAGTTGGAGTCTGAGTGCCTCCCCCGGCCTGAGCTGTAGCGGCAATAGTAGTCATAGCAACTACCTGAGCCAAACTGGTGCATACTGTCAAGATCTGAGCCAGGGTCTCCTGAAGACCCGGAATGACAATAGGCATTGTCGGTGCCTGAGCCTGTCCCGCTGGAGCACCCTCGGCGGGAACCTGATCCTGAATCGTAGGGGGATCCTCTGGTACTGTCTCGGCTGCTGCACGGGCTAGTCCCCTAACTCCACCACGGCCTCGACCCCTTGTGGGTCTGGCTGGTGTCTGGTCATCCTGATCAGTAGGCGTGTCCTCACCATCTATGAGAGAATGAAACAACAATAGTTTAGATTTCAAGAACCAATAGAATGGCACGAAGGAGTTCAAGAAAATGAGATTTTTTCCTAAGAGTTATGTAGCCTCTCGAAGATAAGTACAGACGTCTCCGTACCTATCCACAAGACTCTACTAAACCTGGTCATGACCGTTGAGTCCTATGTAACCTAGAGCTCTGATACCAACTTGTCACGACCCCAAATCCTAACAGGTCGTGATGGCGCCTATCGTGGAACTAGGCTAGCCAACCATCACATAACTACACATTTTTTTAAGATAATTTCTCAATATCATTAAATACCAGCATAATAAGTATAAAAAATTTCTAAGTCTTTAACAAAGCATAATAAGATCCGACAGTCTAAACAATTCCCCAGGACTGGAGTCAACCGATCACGAGCATCTAAGAATAAAACTAACACTGCTAATGTCATAAATAATATCTCAGATTAAAATACTAATACTAATGAAGGAAGGGAAATGGAGAAGCTGCGGACGCTGGACAGCTACCTCGAAATCCCAAAAGCTGACTATAACGAACTCGGATGGCTACTGCTCTGAACCAGTACCTGGATCTGCACACAGAGGTGCAGGGAGTAATGATGAGTACGCCAATTGAGTAGTAATGAAAATAAATCACAGTCTAGGAATAAGAAACACACAGCAACAAATACACCAATCCACAAAACAGTAAATTGCCAAGTCTCAATAAAGTGTACATAAGTTCGAAAACCAATTTCCGTAAAAATCCTTCGAAACAAGTATATTTTCCAATATTTCTCAGTAAAAACTCCCAAAAGTATCAGTATGAAAAATGAAGTGAATCATAATCAAAACACGGTAAAATATCATCATAAAACTGCCCCTCAGGCATAATCATCACTCATAAATATTCCCTCAGCACCTCACCATCACTCAGTAACAGTCACTCCAACCTCCCAATCACTCGTCACTAGTCACTCGATACTTGGCACTCGCACTCAGTAGGTACCTGCGCTTACTGGGGTGTGTACAGACTCCGGAGGGGCTCCTACAGCCCAAGCGATATAATTAAGCCAAATCATGGCATCAATCACTCTCAGGCACTCGACCTCTCTCATATCATAAAATCCTCACAATATTGACCCTCGACCTCACTTAGTCAGACACTCTCAACATGTCACTCGGGCCATAAATAAACGGGGTTCTCGACCCAAAATAGTATTTCATTTCAAGAAATAGTAATATCATTAAATAGGAGTGCCAACAATTTCACAAGAAAGACTGAGCGTAAAATCATAGTTTCTAGGTGAGGAATATCAGTAAAATAGCCCCCAAGGGGTTAAAATAGATCTGCACTAGGCCCCAAACATGGCTTACAGCCCAAATATGTCAAACATAGTAATACTATAACATATGCTTTAAAAGTAGTTTCGCAACTCAATAGTTGCCTAAAAAGGAACATATTTCTAAATTTCCAATTCGTGCACGCCCCACACTCGTCATCCAGTGTGTGTGTCACTCCAAAACCGTGAAAGGATGTAAAGTTCGGGGTTTCATACCCTGTGGACATGATTTAAAGACATTACTTACCTCAGACTATCCCGAAAAGCTATTTTGCAACACGCTTGCCCCCGAATCAACCTCCGAGTGCTGCAAATCTACCAAGTTCAGATTTTTCACATCAAATTATGCTAAGGGAATGAATTCCAATTGAAAATATCAACTTTATGCACAAAACCCGAAATTAGCCAAAACCCGACCCCCGGGCCCGCGATTCAGAACTCGACAAACTTTATACCAAAATGATCTTCATCATATCACGAGTCCGTACATATAAAGAACTCTGAAATCGGAGTTTGTTTGACCCCTCAAATCATCCCTAAAAGGCCTCATAATCTCAAGCCCTAATTTCACCTTTTTCTACTGATTTTCCCCAATTAAACAATGTTAATTTAGTCCTTAATCACATATAATCGAGTTATGTTGTCCAAAATCATTACCTCAATGAAGAACAATCGTTTTCTCTCTTCAAAATCGCTCCAAAATCTCTGTTCTCGTTCGAAAATGGTGGGAAAGTAGGCAAAGGTCGCGGATGGGTTAATTTATACTGCCCAGGTATATACACTGTGCGATTGTGATCCCACTCATGTGATCGCATAGCACTGGCTCTCATCCCTCTATGTGATCGCGTGCACACAAATGCGTTCGCACAGCCTTAGCCTCCCCATCCAGCCCACGCGCCTGAACCCTGTGCGATCGCACCATCCCTCACGCGATGGCACTTCTTGCATTTCCTCCGCTCCACGATCGCAACCCCTCTAAGGCGATCGTACAAAACAATTCTTGAACCCCCACACACTGGCCTGTACGATCACATAGAAGAAATTAGAACCTGCAACACACCAGCAAATCTGCTACTTTTCTAAGTCCAAAAGTGCTCGTTTGAGCATCCGAAATACACCCGAGGCCCTCGGGACCTCAACCAAACCTACCAACATATCTCATAACATCATTCAAACTTAGTTGAGCCTTCGAAACATCAAAACACAAAAATTACATCAAATTCAAGCCTATGAACTTTGAAATTTCTAAAATCCACCAACGATGCCGAAAATATCCAAAACACCTCTGATTGACCTGAAATTTTGCTGACATATCCAAAATGACATTACGAACCTGTTCCAACTTCCAGAATTCCATTCCGACCCCGATAGCCTATTTTGCACTGCCAACCGGCAATCACCAAAAACTAACTTTCGCCAATTCAAGCCCAATTCGACACCGGACTTCACAAAAATATTCCGAACACACTCTTAAGTCCAAAATCACTTAACGAAGATATCTGAACCATAAAATCCGCATTCCGATGTCGTTTACCAATAAGTCAACTCTTAGTTGACTTTTCCGACTATAAAGCCATTTTTAGAGACTAAATGACTAAATTCTCACTATAACCATTCTGAACCTGAGCTAACCGACTCTAACACATCATAAACAGTATAACCAACCTATGACAAGGCAGTAACAGTAAATATAATGTAGATTCTATGTAACGACCGACCGAGTCGTTACACTCTAAGTCATGGACAGAATTATTCTTCTCATGAACTTTCAACTGCCGAGACGCATACGCAATCACCCTGCCATCCTGCATCAATATTTCTCCAAGTCCAACTCAGGAAGCATCACAATACACCGTGAAAGACCCGAACCTGATGGTAACACCAACACCGTCGCTGAAGTCAAGGTTGTCTTGAGCTTTTGAAAGCTCGGCTCGCACTCGTCTGACCATTTAAATGGGGCACCTTTACAAGTCAAATTAGTCATTGGGGTTGCTATTGATGAAAACCCCTCCACAAAATGACGGTAGTAACCCTCCAAACCTAAGAAGCTTCTGATTTCCGTGGTTGTAGTGGGTCTAGACCAGTTCTTGACTGCCTCTATCCTCTTAGGATCAACCTGAATACCCTCAACTGATACGATATGACCCAAGAAGGCTACTGAATCTAACCAGAACTCACATTTTGAAAACTTGGCATACAACTGATTATCCCTCAAAGTCTGGAGCGCTATACGGAGGTGCTGATCATGTTCTTCCCCACTGCAGGAGTATATAATAATGTCATCAATGAACACGATCACGAAAAAGTCCAGATGAGGCATGAAACCCCGATTCATCAAATCCATAAAGGGTGTTGGAGCATTGGTCAACCCAAAGGACATAACCAGAAATTCATAATGTCCATACCTCGTACGAAAGGCTGTCTTAAGAACATCAGATGCCATGATCTTCAACTGATGATATCCCGATCTCAAATCAATTTTCGAAAACACCCTGGCACCCTTAAGCTGATCAAATAAATCATCAATTCTTAGCAATGGATATTAATTCTTGATAGTAGCTTTGTTCAACTGTCGGTAATCTATCCACATCCTCATCGACCCATCTTTCTTCTTTACGAACAACACCGGTGCACCCCAAAGCGAGACTCTAGGTCTAATAAAACCCTTATCAAGCAAGTCTTGCAACTATTCTTTCAACTCTTTCAATTCTGGTGGGGCCATCCGATATGGAGGAATGGAAATGGGATGAATCACCGGAGCCACATCAATACAAAAATCAATATCCCTGTCGGGTGTCATCCCCGGCAGGTCTGCAGGAAATACCTCGGGAAACTCACGAACGATAGGAACTAACTCTATAGAAGAAACCTCGGCATCGGAGTCACAAATATGAGCCAAATAAGCCAAACACCCCTTCTCAACTATGCGACGAGCCTTGGCATAAGAAATCACTCGGCTGGGAGAATGACCAGGAGTCCCTTTCCATTCTAATCGAGGCAATCCCGGCAAAGCTAAAGTAACAGTCTTGGTGTGACAATACAAGATGGCATAATAAGGCGACAACCAATCCATGCCCAATATAACATCAAAATCGACCATGTCTAGAAGCAAAAGATCCACACTAGTTTCAAGACCCTCAATGACTACTACGCACAAACCATACACACAATCTACAACAATAGAATCCCTCTCCGGTGTAGACACATAAACAGGAACACTCAAGGAATCACGGGGCACAATCAAATACGAGGAAAAATAGGAGGACACATCAGAATAAGTAGACCCCAGATCAAACAAAACTGAAGCAGCTCTATCACAAACTAAGATGATACTTGTAATAACAACATCGGAGGACTCCGCCTCGGGTCTAGCTGGAAATGCATAGAGTTGGGGTTTGGCCCCACCACCCTGAACTACGTCTCCAGGAGGACCCCTGACAGGTGGACCTCCACCTCTAGCGGGCTGGCCTCCACCTCTAGCTACCTAACCTCCACCTCTAACATTCTAGCCTCTACCTCTAGCTACATGACCCCTACCCCTGGCTGGATGGGCAGGTGGTGCTGGAGCTGGTGCTGGAACTATAGCACGAGAATTCTGATGCTGGGGCTGATTACCCAAAAGCATTGGACAAGCTCTCTGAATATATCCATAATCAGTTACTCACCACACTCATAACACCCATCCTGATAATGAGGCTGACCCTGACGAGTCGGCTGACCACGATAATAGCTCAAAAGAGAAGGTGCTCTAATAGGAGCTGATTGATCGAAATAAGGCAAATGAGAGCCACGGCCACCTGGGGCACCATGGGATGTCTGAAGTGCTGAATTAAATGTCCTGGAAGGATGGCCTCTTCCCTGAGTACCCCCGCCCCTATATGACCAGAATGGCGAGGTCTTTTGTTTGACCCCTGACCTCCTATCCCAAGAAACGACTCAACTCTCCTAGCCACATTAGCTGCATCCTGAAACGAAATCTCGGTCCATGTCTCCTTGGCCATCTGCAACCTGATGGGCTGAGCAAGGCCCTCAATAAACCGTTTGACCCTCTTTATCTCTGTGGGCAATAAAAGAATAGCATGTATAGCCAACTCCACGAAACGATTCTCATACTGGGTCACAATCATGCTTCCCTGCTGAAGTCGCTCAAATTGACGATGTTTCTCCTCTCGAGTAGTAACAGGTAACTTTTCCAAAAAGAGATGCGAAAACTGATCCCAAGTCAAAGCAGGCGACCCAACTGGTCTAGTCAACAAGAAATCCCTCCACCATTTCTTGGCGGAACCGGTCATCTGAAAGGCAGCAAAATCGACCACATTGGTCTCTAGAATACCCATATTACACAGAACCTCATGACAACTATCCAGATATTCCTGAGGATCCTCTGAAGTAGCACCACTGAAATGGACAGGGAAAAGCTTAATGAACCTGTCCAATCTCCACAAGGCATCTGAGGACATAGTTGCCCCATCAACAATCGGCGTTGTAGCAACTGGCTGAATAACCCCAACTGGATTGGCCGCTGGGGTCTGAACCTGAGGAGTTGTCTGAACCGGAGTGTGGGTAGAAGGAGTCCGGACCCCTCCTCCATCCTGAGATACGGCTGCTGCAACAGGGAGTGTGCCAGTCTGGGCTACACTCTCCATAATGCCCACTAAACGAACCAAAGCGTCCTGAAGTACTGGGGTAGCAATAAACCCCTTCGGGGCCTTGCGTTGGTCCCGTTGGAACGGTCTGGGCTGGAACTCCCTCATTAATCTTGATTTGGGGTTCCACGGTTGGGGTTGCTGCCTGAGCAATAGGCTGAGTACTGCCCCTGCCTCGGCCTCTGGCGCGGCGTCGGCCTCTGCCCCTAGTAGGAGCAGCTGCTGCTGGAGGACCGGAATGTTAATCAGCGGAGAGGAAGCAAGTGTTCTCGCCATCTGTGAGAGAATAGAAGAATTCAATCAGTATTTGAGATAACAAGAATCGCACGATAGAATAGAAATAAAAAAGGAGTTGTTTCCTAACTCAATAGACTCTAAGAGATAAGTACAGACGTCTCTGCACCGATCCTTCAGACTCTATTAAGCTTGTCCGTGAATTGTGAGTCCTAAGCAACCTAGTGCTCTGATACCAACTTGTCACGGCCCAATTTTCCAACCTCGATGATTGTGATGGCGCCTAACACCACCCTTGCTAGGCAGGCCAATGTTAGAAATCGTTTAGCCATTTTCCTTGAATATTTATTTAAACACAATAATACGATTTAAAATAAACAAAGTCAAATAAATTCCAACGAATAATCTCATGAATAAGAATAATGAACAAATGAATAAACTGAGCCACGAACTAAATATATATCTCTAAGTCTACCCCCAGGGTCTGGTGTCACAATTCACGAACTTCGAAGAATACTACAAATAATGAGCTGAAAGAAATAATATATCTGTTTTGAGTAAAATAAAACAGTCTCTATAAAAGTAAGAGAAGGCTCCAGGAATCTCTGCGGACGCCAGCAGATCTACCTCGTGTCTCCTAATGATGAATGACCGCTTCTAAAGTTTCTAACGTTGGTAGTACCTGGATCTGCACAAAAGAGTGCAGAGTGTAGCATTAGTACAACCGACCCCATGTATACTGAGTAACTGCCGAGCCTAACCTCGACGAAGTAGTAACAAGGCTACGGGGGGCATTTATAACATAACCTGTGAATATTATAAAATAAAGCAGGAAAAATACTTCTCACTAAACAAAATGATAAACTGAACAATACATAAAATTACTCAACCACCTTTTCCAGATCTCAGCTATAAAAATAAGAGAAGACTCTGGGAATCTCTGCGGACGCCAGCAAATTTACCTCGTGTCTCCGAATGATGAATGACCACTACTAAAGTCTCTAACGCTGGTAGTACCTGGATCTGCACAAAAGAGTGCAGAGTGTAGTATCAATACAACCGACCCCATGTACTGAGTATGTGTCGAGCCTAACCTTGACGAAGTAGTGACGAGCCTACGGCGGGTCATTTATAACATAACATGTGAATATTATAAAATAAAGCAGGAAAATACTTCTAACTAAACGAAATGATAAAATGAACAATAAATAAAATTACTCAACAACCTTTTCCAGGTCTCACCTATAACTAAATTCTCACATGAGTTTCCACTTTCCAAATTTCATCTTTAAAAATAATCGTCGGTGCCAAATATGATAACCAGTAGAGTAAAATAGAAAGTTTTTTGTTCCTTGGGTTTAAAATCACTAAAAAATCAATAAATAATATATACATATATTCTCTCTTATTGCTCCTTGTTGCAGAGCGCAACTCGCTCCCACATGTCCTCTCTTATTCCTTCTCCCTATATTCATATCCCCCGTATTACTCCTGTGCGTGCAACCCGATCCCACTTGTCCACCCTTATCACTCCTTGTTGCGGTGTGCAACCTGCTCCCACCAGACAATCACATTACTTTCATTTATATAGATTTCACAATTCAGGCCACTGCCTTGCATAATAATAATTTTTCTCAACAAGTGTAATCAGAAAGTCGTATTACTCATAAACCTCATCAATTATCATTTCACAATGAAACCAACCAAAATTCGTAGATTTCGTTGAACATTGTCAACCAGTTCAACCTTTCATATATCACCATGTTTCCCGGATCACGACTAACACTTCCGAATTTCATAAAATAATACTTCACAACAGATTGATGAAAACAAGTAGACATGGAGGCATAGAAATCATACAAACAAGTAAATCAGGAATCAAATAATTGGGGATGGGGAAAGGATCATGTTAAACAGGAAATTTTGTGGTGCATAGATACTCGTCACCTCACCTATACACCACAAACATGCAATTCACATAACATTTAGGTTGGGGATTCCTATTCCCTCAAGTCAAGGTTAAACCAAGCACTTACCTCAAATTCACAGGCCACTCACCGCTCATTATAGTTTTTCCTTTTGAATTCACCTCCAATACACTCGAATATAATCATAATTAACTTAATATCATTAATTAATGTTAAAGAAACTAAATTTACAGAAAATCATAATTTTTCCTAAGTTTTCTCAAAAAAAATTAAAACCCGACCCCGTGCACGCTTGGTCCAAACTCGGGATTCGGGCCAAATTTTGTTTACCCATTCACCCCCGACCCCCAATATGCAATTAGTTTCAAAATCAAACCTCTATTCGAGGTAAAGATTCGATTTTTACAAAATTCCCTAATTCTACCCAAACCCTCAATTTTTTACCATGAAAATTCTTGATTTTTGATTTAAAAGTGATGGAAAACATTGGGTAATTGAAAGAGTAGAGTTTAGAATTGATTACCAACACTTTGGAGATGAACTTTGGTGATGAAAATCGTCCTTAGGCCTGGGTAGTTAGAAAAATATGAAGAAAAGGGTTATGTCCGTGTTTAAAATTGATTTTATATAGCTGGGCAGGCCTTCTACGCGTTCGCGTGGCCCTGCCCGCGTTCGCGTAGATTTAGGAACTGGGCTCTCGCGATCGCGGGCCCAATGGTGGCGTTCGCATAGCGTAATTGGGTTCCCCCTCCCCCAGGTCAAATTGCTCTGTGCGTTCGCGTGGGGGTGAAAGCGTTCGCATAGCTTCGCCAAACGGGACCTTCGCGATACCAGCCCTATGGCCGCGTTCGCATAGAACAGCTGGGTCCCCTCCCCCCAGGCCCAGGTAACACTGTGAGTTCGCGTATGGGGGCTACGCGCTCGCATAGCACAAAAGGAGACCCCCCTGAAATTTACAATATGCGATCGCGGAAGTAGCCATGCGATCGCACTGAATAATTTGACTGTGCACCAGAAACAGAAAACCAGCAATCTTTTCTAAGTGTAAAACACCCTATGGCCTATCCGAAACTCACCTGAGCCCTCGGGGATCCGAACTAAACATGCACGCAAGTCTAAAAACATCATACAGACTTGCTCGTGCGATCAAATCATGTAAATAAATAACATGTAAAAGCTATGTATTAAACCTCAAAACTCATCATTTTTCTCAAGAACACTCAAAGTTCACTATTTCTCAACCGAACGTCCGAATCACGTCAAATAAATTTCGATTCTCACCAAATTTCACAGATAGTATCCAAATACTATACCAATGGTTTCAAACGTTAATTTTTTTCTTTATTTCATTAATAATTCAGCAAAACAATTTCTTTCAAAAATTAATTTTTAAGTCTTGGGACCTCGAAACTCAATTCCGGGCATATGCCCAAGTCCCATATTTTACTGCGGACCTCCCAGGATCGTCGGAACACAGATCCGGGTCCGTTTACTCAAAATATTGACCAAAATCAACTATAATCAAATTTTACCTCTAGAACTTACTATTTCTCATATTTTCACATAAAATCTTTTCGGTTTCACGCCCGAACCACGCACGCAAATCGTGGTAATTAAAATTAGTCTTTTTATAGTTAATAAGCCTAGAACGGAGTCTTAATTCATAAAATAACCCATTGGGTCATCACAATTTTTTATCTGATTTATATATAGTAAAAACAAATTTTATACAATTAATTATATATTATACAATTTATCTACAGCTTATCTACAACTTTCACACATTATTTTTGCCCAGTTAAATACATATAAAATAACATACAACTTAAATACAAAATTTATACAATATGTCTTTTGTATATTTTGTATCTGATTTATGCATAGAAAAAATAAATTTCATAAAACTAATTATATATTATACAACTTATCTATAATTTTCATACATTATTTCTACTCGGTTATATACAACTACAATATCATACAACTTAAATATAAGTTTTATACAATATTGTTCAACTTTCATAAAATAGTTAATATATATATATATATATATATATATATATAATACAATTTGTCTATAATTTTACTACAATTTCGTAAATATAATGTATGTCATGTCGTCTTCTTCTTTTTCTTCGAGTTATCAAGTCTAACATTCACCAAAATACCTTCAAAATTGAGATATAAACTCCAAACCATATTCCCAATTGTTTTGTCACGACCCGAAATCCCACCTTCCGGCCGTGACTGCGTCTAACGTTGAACCCGCTAGACAAAGCCAACGTGCACAAGTAATCTAACATTTGCAACCCAATTCAACAGTAGTAAAGGAAATGCCTTTAAAAATCTTAACATAAATAACGAAACACTTTAGAATTTTAACAGCGGAAATGTAATAGAAATCCGAAAATGCAAGGTGAAATGGTAAAATACATAACGTCTCATAAGCCCAAAACCGGGGTGTCACAACTCACAAACTGTCTAAACAGAGTGCTAAATACAAAGTCTGAAAGGAAATACATAATTGTCTTTGGAGCTACAGAAGAAATAAGACAATAGGAGAACTAATGAACAGGAGAGACTCCAAGGTCCACGAACGCCAGCAGTATACCTTGAAGCTCTAGGTGGATTGAAGGTAACTCCCTCAATGCGGTCCACTGGGTCCGGATGCGGGGTATGCACAACATTAAGAAGTGCAGTGTAGCATCAGTACAACCGACCACATGTACTGAGTAAGTGTCGAGCCTAACCTCGGCCGAAGTAGTGACGAAGCTAGACTTGACAATAATGATAACCTTTCCTATTCTACAGCAGGTAACAGGGATAATACAAGGCAAGAGATAAGCATACAAGTAAGGGATACGGGAGCAATAAGGGGAACAAGTGGAATGAAGCAGTTAAACTGACATATAGAAGTAAACAAGGGAGGCAATTTGACACAATAGTTAACGAAACAAGTATAAATATCAGAAATGTAAATAATGGCACGGCATCATCCTTCGTGCTTTTACTCTCTTCCTCCCAATGCAATGTAATCAAATATCATGGCACGGCATCACCCTTCGTGCTTTTACTCTCTTCCTCACAATGCAATGTACAATGTAAGGCAATATATATCATGGCACGGCATTAACCTTCGTGCTTATAATCAATGTAAATTATGGCACGGCATTAACCTTCGTGCTTATAATCAATGTAAATCATGGCACGGCAATAACCTTCGTGCTTATAATCGATATGAATCATGGCACGGCATCACCCTTCGTGCTTTACACTCTTTCTCACTATGCAATGTAATCAAATATCATGGCACGGCATCACCCTTCGTGCTTTACACTCTTCCTCACCAAACAATGACAGTTATAATGGCAAGGAGTACAGCATAGTGGAAATATATAGTTCAAACCACCTGGCAAGGGGAAAACATCGATCAATATCACAACAAATGCCCCGCAAAGGTCTCAGCTATAACCAATCACCTCAATTGTATACTTTACACTTAGATTCTGAATCGTATCAACACTTCTTAAGCTCAACAACCAATATTGTCAACCAGAATAAATTACCAAGTAGAGACAATCTCATAATATGATAAACATGGAAAAAATACTACAATTTCTATCAAAACTCACGGGCATGCTTGACACACATTGCATAGGTACTCGTCACCTCACCTATGCATTGAACATGATATTCACTTAGCACGTAGCAAATTATACCTATTCCCTCACCAAAGTTAGGCAAGACCCTGGGCCCGCTTGGTCCAAACACGAGGCTCGGACAAAAACCCGATCACCCATACCCCCACGAGTTAGAATATATGATTTGTTTTGAAATTCGACCCCAAATTGGGGTTGAATTACCCAAAATTCCCAAAAACCTAACTCTACCCAAAACCCCTAATTTCTACTTTGATTTCATGTTTTAAGACCTAGATTCTAGAGATTATGGAAGAAAAATGGAAGAAATCGATGTTAGAAACAGTTACCCAAGAGGCTATGGAGGAAGAATTGGCTTGGGGGTCTTCAATGGAGGTTGGAGGAAGGAGAAAGTGATGAAAATATGAAAATCCCGTGTAATATTCTGTTCTTGGGCTTAAAGAATTAACTGGGCAAAAATACACTCTGCGATCGCAGAAGGAAGGGCGCGATCGCAGAAGAGAAGCTGGGCGACCCTACGCGATCGCAGAAGGAGACATGCGTTCACAGACCTAGCGGACTTGACCTTCTGCGATCGCAGACTAGCTACGCAACCGCAGAGCAACAAACCAGCCCCCACTCCAGACCGCATACACATTATGCGATCGCGGAACTAACTATGCGATCGCATAGTGCCACAGAACCTCCCCCACCTTACTACACTATGTGATCGCGACTTAGCCTATGAGATCTCATAGTGTTAAACACCAGACACCAGAATTTCACTCCAACACCAGAGTTTTTGACATTTTAACACCCCGTTAGCTACCCGAAACTCATCCGAGCCCTCGGGTCTCAAAACCAAAAACACACACGACTCCCAAAAAATCCTACGGACTTATTCAAGCTTTTAAATCATAAAAATATCATCAACTTCATCGAATTAAACCTCAAAACTCTTAAAATTTTCTTAAAATTTCATAAAGCTTAATTTTTCCAATTTTGATCCGAAACACGTCATTTCAAGTCCGTTTTACACCAAATTTCACAGATAAGTCACATAACATATATTAAACCTATTTCGGACTCCGGAACCATTATACGGGCCCAGTAACACGGTTTTCACATCAAAGTTCATTTTCAAAAACCTTTATTATTTTCAGAAAACAATTTTCTATAAATATTTGTTTCTCGGGCTTGGGACCTCGGAATTTGATTCCGGGCATATTCCCAAGTCCCATATTTTCCTACGGACCGTGACATCACGGGTCCGGGTCCGTTTACCAAAAATGTTGACCAAAGTCAACTTTATTCATTTAATTGTTACAAAAATACATTTTCATCAAATTTTCACATAGAAGCCTCCCGGCTACACGCTCGGGCAGTGCATGCATATCGATGTGAGATTAACGGAGGCTTTGGAGCCTCGGAATACAGATTTAGCTAAATTTACTTAGGGTGACCTTCTGGGTCATCACAATCTCCACCTCTAAAACAAACGTTCGTCCTTGAACGGACATAGAAATGTACCTGAGTTTGAGAAAGGATGGGGATAACGACTCCTCATATAAGACTCGGACTCCCAAGTAGCTGCCTCGGCAGGCTGACCTTTCCACTGAACACGAACCGAAGGATAACTCTTCGATCTTAATTGATGAACCTGCCTAGCTAATATGGCTATCGGCTCCTCCTCATAAGTCAGATCCTTGTCCAACTGGACACCGCTGAAGTCAAGGACATGAGATGGATCTTCAATATACCTCCAGAGCATAGATACGTGAAACACTGGATGTACGGCTGATAAATGTGGTGGCAAGGCAAGTCTGTAGGCCACCTCTCCTACCTTGTCCAAAATATCAAATGGACCAATGTACCTAGGGCTCAACTTTCCCATCTTCCCGAACCTCATCACGCTCTTCATAGGCGACACTCGAAGGAACACCTGGTCTCCTACCATGAAAGCTAAATCTCGAACTCTATGATCTGCATAACTCTTTTTCCTGGACTGGGCTGCACGAAGTCTATCCTGAATAATCTTCACCTTGTCCAAGGCATCCTGGACTAACTCAGAACCCAACAACCTAGCCTCTCCAGGCTCAAACTATCCGACTGGAGACCGACATCGCCTACCATACAACGCCTCATACGGAGTCATCTGAATGCTCGACTAATAACTGTTGTTGTAGGCAAAATCTGCTAAGGGCAAGAACTGGTCCCATGAACCACCAAAATCAATAACACATGCCCGCAACATATCCTCCAAAATCTGAATAGTGCGCTCGGACTGTCCGTCCGTCTGAGGATGAAATGTTGTGCTCAACTCGATCTGTGTGCCCAACTCTCGCTGAAATACTCTCCAGAAATGGGAGGTAAACTGACTGCATCGGTCTGATATAATAGATAAGGGCACGCCATGCAATCTGACAATCTCTCTCATGTAGATCTTTTCCAACTTCTCTGCTGAATACGAAACCGACACAGGAATGAAATGTGCTGACTTGGTCAGCCTATCTACAACAACCCACACTGCATCCACCATCCTCTAAGTCTGTGGAAGCCCAACTAAAAAATCCATCGTGATACACTCCCACTTCCACTCAGGAAGCTGAATCTGCTGCATCAAACCACCGGGTCTCTGGTGCTCAAACTTAACCTGCTGGCAATTCAAACATCGAGCTACATAGGCTACAATATCCTTATTCATCCTACGCCACCAATAATGCTTCCGCAAGTCCTAGTACATCTTCACGGCGCCCGGATGAATGGAATACCGGGAACTATGGGCCTCCTGCAATATCAACTCACGAATGCCATCAACATGGGGTACACAAATACAACCCTGCAATCTCAAAACTCCCTCAGCATCAACTGTGACCTGCTAGGAACGTCCGTGCCGAACCGCATCTCTAAGAGCACACAAATGACGATCATCATACTGTCTGGCACGAATACGATCATACAACAAAGAACGAGCGACGGTATGGGCCAAAACACTACCACCCTCGAAAACCTCCAACCTAACCAATCGATTGGCTAACACCTAAACATCCAAAGCCAAAGGTCGCTCTCCAACTGATAAATAGGGCAAGCTACCCATACTTACTGACTTCCGGCTCAAAGCATCGGCCACCACATTGGCCTTTCCCGGGTGATAGAAAATAGTAATATCATAATCCTTCAGCAACTCTAACCACCTCCTATGCCTCATATTCAACTCCTTTTGCTTAAACAAGTATTGCAAACTCTTGTGATCAGTGAATACCTCACACGGTACCCCATACAAATAGTGCCTCCAAATCTTCAAGGCATGAACAATAGCTGCAAGCTCCAAGTCGTGAACTGGATAATTCTTCTCATGGATCTTTAACTGACGAGATGCATAGGCTATGACCTTGCCATCCTGCATCAATACCACACCAAGTCCAACCCGTGCAGCATCACAATACACGGTATAAGAACCTGAACCCGTGGGCAATACCAAAACCGGTGTTGTGGTCAATGTTGTCTTGAGCTTCTGAAAGCTCGCTTCACACTCCTCGGACAATCTGAACTGAACACTCTTCTGCGTCAACTTGGTCATAGGGGCTGCTATAGATGAAAACCCCTCCACGAACCGGCGATAATAGCTTGCTAGGCCTAAGAAACTCCGAATCTCAGTGGCTGAAGTGGGCCTGGGCCAATCTCTAACTGCTGAAACGTTCTTCGAATCCACCTGAATGCCCTATGCCGATACCACGTGGCCCAAGAATGCCACATAACTCACACTTATAAAACTTGGCATACAACTGCCTACCCTTCAGAGTCTGGAGAACAATCCGGAGATGCTGCTCATGCTCCTATCGACTACGAGAATATATCAAGATATCATCTATGAACACGATCACGAATGAGTCCAAATAAGGCCTGAACACCCGATTCATCAACTCCATAAAAGAAGCGTAGGCATTAATCAACCCAAACAACATGACCAAAAACTCATAATGCCCATAACGAGTGCGAAAAGACGTCTTAGGGACATCAGAAGCCCTAATCCTCAGCTGATGATAACCAGATCTCAAGTCTATCTTAGAGAATACCATAGCACCCTGAAGCTGATCAAATAAGTCATCAATCCTCGGCAAAGGATACTTATTCCTAATAGTAACCTCATCCAACTGCCGGTAGTCAATACGCATCCTCATCGAGCCATCTTGTTTCTTGACAAACAACACTGGAGCACCCCAAGGAGAAACACTAGGCCTAATGAAGCCTTTATCCAGCAAATCCTGCAACTGCTCCTTTAATTCCTTCAACTCTGCTGATATCGAGATATGATGCTTGAAGACCTCGCAATTATCCAAAATAATGTGTCCCATCTAACGACACTTGGGCGGGCACCTATCTTGTAGGTTAAGGCTCCATAATTATAGCACGAGTTTGGCAATTACGCACAGACAGTTAATTAGTTTATCTATTTATTTATCTATTATTTAATATTATTATTATTACTCTTATTTTATACATAATTAATAAATTTAACAAGCATGGCTCCCTACCAGTACTATAGTAAAAACAAAACAAAATTTAATTCACAAGGGAGAATTTAAACACAAGAATTTCCATCACAAGGATCTCACTTTACACAACCTCCACCGCGGCTCGTAGCCCGGCTCAAACACCCCAAATCATAATAACACGCGAGGATCTCGTCCTCAATTCTGAATCACCAGCAATATGCATATCGTGCCAATCGAAACATTCTGTTTCCTTCCTTTAAATATCTTCCGTTGAGCAAAATTTCAACACGTAATGGTAAACACAGTTATCCCCATAGAATTTCTCAACACAAGTATTCACATAAGTAGATTTTTAGAGCCACGAAGCTCACCCGAAAGTGGGGCATATTAGGAGAATTTTATTAGATATGCATAACCGAATTAAGTTCAGAAAACCGTTACTTATATTAATTAGAGATTGTCTTTTTAATGAAACCATTTAATGTAACGACATCATCCATACCATAGAAAATATATCAACAAACTGGGTCTCCACCTCTAGGAATCTAACCTCCACTTTCGACATTCCGACTCATTTATCCCTAGGTGGTTATGTAGTTGAGTTGTAGCTGCAATGGGGCACGTAGCCTGAGTGCTCTGATGAAATATGACTCTCCCAAGTCTAGGGCAATTTCTACCACTAGCCGACATAAAGTATCATCCTGCCCTGAGCCGTCCAACATTTACAATAATTTTTGAGTCCTTTAATGAGTCTGGGGAACCGCCCTCTGGCTATACGAACCAACGTAGGAGTATGGCGGGTTAACTTATCGAACCTGGTGGCACTTTCTGACACCGTCGTATGGCCTGATGCAATCGTGACTTTCATGCTGAGTAGACTTTTTGTAGACTTAAAGTTGTTTGAATAAACTCCTTTGGTACTGAAGTATAGGGTTATTAAGGAGGTAGGCATACCGAAATTCCCAGGTTTATATCTTGTAAAATCCCTGTCCTTTTACATTCCAAACCAAGACCGATATGACGCATGGCCTCGCAATCTATTCCTTGACAGTGGATTTCCACACGTGGCACGAAGTCATAGGTCACAATACTTGATAATCCACGATGCTAAACTTCACAGCTCATATAAATCAACCCCGTAGCTTTGCACTTATCCCCATGGTCTGCGATACTTCATAAAAATGGTCAAGAAATCATGTGGGCCCTCAAAAGATATACCACTGAGATGGAGTGGAACTTGTTTGGTAACTTTCCCGACCTCAATAAACAGACTAGTGCCTCTTGCAACAACGGAGTAGCTATAAATCCTTCCGGAATTTGAACTATTCCAACATGTACTAACTGAGCTGGAACCTCCACATCTAGATCCATTTGAGACTATACAATAAGTACGGATGTTCGAGCTTTAGACTGCACTCTCCTTCTGTCTCTTCCCTTGATCGTAGTTGTCATTGGGGCTTCATCTCTTGTCCGGTCGTAGACGCTTCGCATGTTGTCGAGATTAGTGAGAGGACAATAGTAGGAAAGTTCAATCATCAATGATAGAATAAATTCGCACGATGGAGATGAAGAAGTGTGGAGTTATTTCTAACTTTGCAGCCTCTGGGGGATAAGTACAGACGTCTCTGTACCGATCCCTCAGACTCTACCAAGGTTGTTCGTGAGTTGTGAGACCTAAGCAACCTAGAGCTCTGAGACCAACTTGTCACGACCCGAAATCCCACTTTCCGGTCGTGACTGCGTCTAACGTTCCGCTAGATAAGCCAACGTGCACAAGTAATCTAACATTTGCAACCCAATTCAACAGTAGTAAAGGAAATGTCTTTAAAAATCTTAACAAAAATAACGAAACACTTTAGAATTTTAACAGCAGAAATGTAATAGAAATCCGAAAATGCAAGGTGAAATGGTAAAATACATAACGCCGCATAAGCCCAAAACCGGGGTGTCACAACTCACGAACTGTCTAAACAGAGTGCTAAATACAGAGTCTGAAAGGAAATACATAATTGTCTTTGGAGCTACAGAAGAAATATGACAATAGGAGAACTAATGAACAGGAGAGACTCCAAGGTCCACGAACGCCAGCAGTATACCTTGAAGCTCTGGGTGGACTGAAGGTGACTCCCTCAATGCGGTCCACTGGGTCCGGATGCGGGGTCTGTACAACATTAAGAAGTGCAGTGTAGCATCAGTACAACCGACCCCATGCACTGAGTAAGTGCGAGCCTAACCTCGGCCGAAGTAGTGACGAGGCTAGACTTGACAATAACGATAACATGTCATATTCTACAGTAGGTAACAGGGATAATGCAAGGCAAGAGATAAGCAGACAAGTAAGGGATACGGGAGCAGTAAGGGGAACAAGTGGAATGAAGCAGTTAAATTGACATATAGAAGTAAACAAGGGAGGCAATTTAACACAATAGCTAACGAAACAAGTATAAATATCAGAAATGTAAATAATGGCCCGGCATCACCCTTCGTGCTTTTACTCTCTTCCTCCCAATGCAGTGTAATCAAATATCATGGCACGGTATCACCCTTCGTGCTTTTACTCTCTTCCTCACAATACAATGTACAATGTAAGGCAATATAAATCATGGCACGGCATTAACCTTCGTGCTTATAATCAATGTAAATCATGGCACGGCATTAACCTTCGTGCTTATAATCGATATTAATCATGGCACGGCATCACCCTTCGTGCTTTACACTCTTCCTCACTATGCAATGTAATCAAATATCATGGCACGACATCACCCTTCGTGCTTTACACTCTTCCTCACCAAACAATGACAATTATAATGGCAAGGAGTACAGCATAGTGGAAATATACAGTTCAAACCACCCGGCAAGGGGAAAACATCGATCAATATCACAACAAATGCCCGGCAAGGGTCTCAGCTATAACCAATCACCTCAATTGTATACTTTACACTTAGATTCTTAATCGTATCAACACTTATTAACCTCAACAACCAATGCTGTCAACCAGAATAAATTACCAAGTAAAGACAATCTCATAATATGATAAACATGGAAGAAATACTACAATTTCTATCAAAATTTACTCACGGGCAAGCTTGGCACACATTGCATAGGTACTCGTCACCTCACCTATGCAATGAACATGATATTCACTTAGCACGTAGCAAATAATACCTATTCCCTCGCCAAAGTTAGGTAAGACACTTACCTCGGGTCCAAAGTATAGCAATCAACCCTTTAAGACCGCATTTCCTTCATAATCCGACTCCGAAACGACGATATCTAGGCATAATTAATTCAATAATATCAATAAGGACTCGATAAAACAATAACATAGCCTAGATATGCAATTCCTAGCATTCTTCCAAAAATACAAAAATTCGACCCCGGCCCCGCTTGGTCCAAACACGAGGCTCGGACCAAAACCCGATCACCCAACCCCCACGAGTTAGAGTATATAATTTGTTTTGAAATCCGACCCCAAATTGGGGTTGAATTACCCAAAATTTTCAAAAACCTAACTCTACCCAAAACCCCTAATTTCTACTTTGATTTCATGTTTTAAGACCTAGAATTTAGTGATTATGGAAGAAAAATGGTAGAAATCGATGTTAGAAACACTTACCCAAGAGGCTATGGAGGAAGAATTGGCTTGGGGGTCTTCAATGGAGGTTGGAGGAAGGAGAAAGTGATGAAAATATGAAAATCCCGTGTAATATTCTATTCTTAGGCTTAAAGAATTAACTGGGCAAAAATACACTCTGCGATCGCAGAAGGAAGGGCGCGATCGCAGAAGAGAAGCTGGGCGACCCTATGCGATCGCAGAAGGAGACATGCGTTCACAGACCTAGCGGACTTGACCTTCTGCGATCGCAGACTAGCTACACAACCGCAGAGCAACTACCCCAGCCCCCACTCCAGACCGCATACACATTATGCGATCGCGGAACTAACTATGCGATCGCATAGTGCCACAGAACCTCCCCCACCTTACTACACTATGTGATCGCGACTCAGCCTATGCGATCGCATAGTGTTAAACACCAGACACCAGAATTTCACTCCAACACCATAGTTTTTGACATTTTAACACCCCGTTAGCTACCCGAAACTCATCCGAGCCCTCGGGTCTCAAAACCAAAAACACACACGACTACCAAAACATCCTACGGACTTATTCAAGCTTTTAAATCATAAAATATAATCAACTTCATCGAATTAAACCTCAAAACTCTTAAAATTTTCTTAAAACTTCATAAAACTTAATTTTTTCAATTTTGATCTGAAACACGTCATTTCAAGTCCGTTTTACACCAAATTTCACAGATAAGTCACATAACATATATTAAACCTGTTCCGGGCTCCGGAACTATAATACGGGCCCGGTAACACAGTTTTCACATCAAAGTTCATTTTCAAAAACCTTTATTATTTTCAGAAAACAATTTTCTTTAAAAATTCGTTTCCCGGGCTTGGGACCTCGGAATTCGATTCCAGGCATACGCCCAAGTCCCATATTTTCCTACGGACCCTCCGAGACCGTCACATCACGGGTCCAGGTCTGTTTACCAAAAATGTTGACCAAAGTCAACTTTATTCATTTAATTGTTACAAAAATCCATTTTCATCAAATTTTCACATAGAAGCCTCCCGGCTACACGCCCGGGCTACGCACGCATATCGAGTTGAGATTAACAGAGGCTTTTGGAGCTTTGAAACACAGATTTAGCTGAATTTACTTAGGGTGACCTTCTGGGTCATCACATGTTTGCAACAACACCTTATCCAAACAAATAATAATTTTTTGAAAATCCAAATTCGAATTCAAAGCTTCAAAGCTTTTTAATGGTTGCCAATGGTGGAATTGCTGCTCTCTTTTCCTTTGCTTTACATTACTAAATTTAGGGACTGAGAGATAGAAAGAGACGTAGAGAGAATTCTCAATTCTTTGCAACAACACTCAATTCAAACAAATAATATTTTTTGAAAACCCAAATTCGAATTCAAAGCTTCAAAGCTTTTTAATGGTTGCCAATGGTGGAATTGCTGCTCTCTTTTCCTTTGCTTTACATTACTAAATTTAGGGACTGAGAGATAGAAAGAGACGTAGAGAGAATTCTCAATTCTTTGCAACAACACTCAATTCAAACAAATAATATTTTTTGAAAACCCAAATTCGAATTCAAAGCTTCAAAGCTTTTTAATGGTTGTCAATGGTTGAATTGTTGCTCTCTTTTTGTTTGCTTTACTTTTCTGGAATTAGGGTTGAGAGATAGAGCGAGAGAGAGAGAGAGAGAGAGAGAGAGAGAGAGAGAGCATGAGGGAGAGGAGAATAAGGATGGGAAATAATTGATTCCTAATATAAAGAGATACTCATTTAATTTCTAATGTGGTTAAGCCAAGTGGCAAGCTAAAAAGAAGTCACTTGACAATTTTAAGACAATATTAAAAATTTGAATTATAAATGGAAACATAATTAATGGAAGTAGTTTGATAAATCTTATATTCAATCTAAATAAATCTTAGACAAATCTAATCTATATATCTACAATTAAATTTATATTTATATGTATAATTGTAGCTATATCTATATTGATCCACCCATATATTTTCTTTCTATATTAGCTAGAAATATGGAGGTAAAAAATTAACTAAAAATTATAATAGAAAAAAATAAAATAAAAATATAGAAAGACGTAGATTGAGATATTCTGTGACTATTTATACTTTGGAGTAAGTTAAAATAAAATTAAAATTTACTTAAGATATTAAAGATTTATTAAAATAAATTCAAGCGGTAAAATAAGATCTTGTATAAAGTATATATAAATTATTTATAAGGTAAGAAAAAACTTAAATAATTAGTAAAAATATATTTTAATAACCGGAATAATAATGTCATATTAATATTGATAGATCGGACGAACGAATATTTTATACATAAATATTACTACAACATTCAGATATAATGGGTTCAAACAATTAAGAAAATATTTTTTGATGATTAATAACTTGAATTGAGTGCAGTTAGTTTAAGTTTGAAAACATAATATTTTGATAATTCAGTCAAATTTAGATAATAGAATAATAAACTTATCTGAATTTGAGAAAGTTTTTAAATTTTTATCTATATTATATTAGAAAGAGTGTGGTAGAAATAGATACTAAAATTCAAACAAGCTAAGAAAAATTCACATGACAATGTAATAATATTAAGTATTAAATAATATAATATCAAAAATAAAAAATAAATAGAGAAAAAAATTTAGATTTTTGTCATAGAAAAAACGGTAAAACTTATTTAAATTTGAGATGAGAAAGTTTTTTATGTTATGATAAGAAAAGTCATAATATGAATAGGTCCACGTAACTCAAGTCTAATACATAAAATCAAAAACTAAATATATTGGATAATAGAAATGAATTAGAGATAATGTGAGGATATTTATAAATCATAAATTTCAAAAATAAAATAAATTAAATATATAAACCTACAATTAGAAAGGAAAAGGCTAATTGAATTGAAAGTTGTTAAAATTATATATACAATACTTTAAGAATTAGCAGAATTATGTTAAATTATTAAAAATTTACTATTAGAAATGAAAGGGAAAGGCTAATTGAATTTGAAATTAGAAAGTTGTTAAAACTATGATTAGAATGCTCAAACTATGAATACTATCAAGAAATTAAAGTCTTATTTATGAAAAAAATAACTAAAATAAAAAATAAATTTCTAATATAGGTAATTACACTAATGAAAATTAAAAATTAAATTTGTATTAAAGCTAAAAAGAAAGAAAACTTGCATAAAAATAAGCTGACAGTGAAAATGTTACCACAATTTTTTGAAAGCATAGCATAATTTTTTGAAAATGCGTTCCAATTTAAAAGAAAATAGAATGATAAGAATTATTTGAATTTGAGATGAGATTTTTTTTTATATATAATTTTTTTATTTTTGAAAATAATACGTAAATAAATAAAATGATAGTAAACATATTACTACATACATATAATATGTTCAAACAATTAAGAAATTATTTTTTTAATATTAAAATAAAATTTTAAGAATATAAAATAACTTTCTAATATAGGTAATTTTATTAACAAAAATTAAAAATTAAATTTATATCTTAAAGCTAAAAAGAAGGAAATTTAATTGCATCTAAATCAAAAATAATTATAAGAGATCTCAATACATTTGGAATATAATCATCAAAAAACTTATGTAATTAATATTTTAGCCTACATCAATTTTATAATTTAAAATAAAATATACATTAAATTAATTTAAAAATAAATAAATTAAAAAATTAAATTATATTTAATAATATTATAATAAATTTAATTGATTAAAAAATTTGAATGTGAGTATACAAGCATAAAGATATACCAAATTTCAAGAATAAAATATTTCCATTTACTAAAGACTATTAATAGAATAATAAGCAAGACATTAATTTAATTTAAGCTAATAAAATATTATATGATAGTACAATAATATTAAATAATACGATAACTATAAGAAAAAAACAAAAGAAAAAAGAATTTGTGTGCAAATAATGTGATGAATAAGACATATTTAACTTTTAGATAAAAATAAAGTGATAGTAAGAAGTTTGTTAGAATAATATGATCTATTGTGCTCAAACAAGACAAATCACAACATGATATGTTTAGTATTCTTTAATATTGACAGCGAAACGAAATGCAAGACTAAAATCAAGAGGTTAGGTTGCTACAATTTTTTTTTTTAAAAAGGTTACACTACGAGATGTGAACAACAATTTCATATCTTACTTCATAATTAATATCTAATGCTATATAATTTTTATCTGAGAGGTTTACATTTTAAGGTTATTTGCACATGATTTGTGTCCGTCATCGCGTTGGTACTAATACTAGTTTTATTAACAAAAAAGAAACCCTCCTAAACCTAAAAGGATTACCGCGTGGTTAAAACTTTCCTAATGTTAACTGAAAGTACCTAATTAAAAGAACTCAAATTAAATAATATATTATAATAGAAAAATAATTAATTGATTATTCCTAAATATTAAAAAATAATTAAATTACTTGTTTAAATATTAGAAAATAATCAAATGACTATTTTGTCCAATATGAATCTTATTTTAAAAGGATAAAAAAGGCGAACGACATTTCGCTAAGAGCCTTTGTGCTTTTAATATAGTATAGTATATTATTTAGAATAGTGCATTAATTACTGCATGACTTATGCATGTATTATTTGAGTTAGAAACAAACAAAGAAAATCAAAAAGTATATAAGTAATGTTGAAGTATACAAGTACAAAAACGTAGGCAAAAAGGCCTCCTGGCCACTTCATATTGTTATGCCGGTAAATGAATTTTCAAAATTCTCATATGAACACTTCAAGTGAGCATAAGAGAAGTAATAGACACCTCCGGCCTATGACTCATAGAGCGTGTATTACAATTTCACAAACGTGGCAACCCAGCAGCAATAAACGAATAAAAATCTGCCACGTGTTAGGCGCGAAAACCCACTAAGCACCGACTGTTTCTCATTCATTTTTGCCCTAAAACACTAATTTCATTGTCATTTTTAGTCGTCTCTCTTAATTCCCCTCTAACATTTTCCATCATCTGCTCAAAATGGAGTGAACGATTGAGCATAAGGATTCCATTAGAACATGTAAAGGTTTTGTTTATGCCTTTTCCTTTCAAAATCGATCCCAAAACAAGAATCTGAGACAATCGTGTACCGTCGCTTTCTCCTCCATCAGAAACATAGAAGTCATTAAACGTCTGATTGTTGTATTTCATGAAATTCCTGATTGTTTTCTTGTATTTTTATTCGTTATTGAAGTTGGTCATGATAGAATAATGTTTTGTATGCATGCTATGGTTCTTGCGTTATTTAGGGTTTAAAATTAGGGCTTTTTGGAATAACATGTTAAATTCTTATTTTTTTTCTCTGAATTTTGTCGGTTCCATCCTTGATTTGGCATATAGGGTTAAAAATTAGGGTTTTTTTATCCTATCAAAAAAAATTGTCTCTTAAAGTGATAAATTAGGGTTCTTTTTCCACATTTGCTTGTTCTTTTTTAAACAATATTGTCTCGTTATTTTGAATATTTTACCAAGTTGGACTTATCTACTTACCTTTCATAGGCATAGTGAGGCGGAATGGTTGTTCTTGTGAAATTATAATTTCACCATCAGGGACAACTAGTAGCTGGCCCATTAATAAGGTATGAAAATGGTATAACATGGCATACTATTGTAACTGCTGATACTATTGAATTGCATGTTATTCAATCAACAAACGGGCAAATGATATAGGGTATTGCATGTCAAGTCACTAAAAATGGACCATTTCGATTTATTAAGTATGATGTTGATGTGTTAGAATTCTGCAAAGACCTTCATGATTGGCATTTATTGATGTTTATTTATGTCACTCTGTTAATATATTATGTGTTGATACTGAATTATATGAAATGTTAAGTAGTGGTGTGGACCCTAGTGATATCCCATATGACCAAACAGCTTGCTTTAGTGAAGTGCCACAAGACAAAACAAGTAGAGCTAATGATAGGGCAACAAACTCACCTACCAATGATATAAATAGTGGTTGTTTCACTGAGGGGAAGGATAAAGGGAGGGCTGGTGATATAGAAGATTCTACTGAGGATGAAGGGGAATTTTACAACTTTCATCTACCCACAGATTCAAATTGTGATGAATTTGAGAGTAATTTTGAGATTGGAGGGTGTTTCTGCTGAAGAGGATACAAATGACTCACTTTATAATGTTGATGGGGATGTTGTTGGAGAGACAAGTGATATAAAAGTTGGCCTTGTTGCTGCTAGACAGACCAAAGTAAATCAGAAGAACTGGAAAGAGAGATCTAGTAATGTTAATGTAGATGAGCTACCTAGTGGCCCTGTAGGAATTGACCCTAGATATGAAGACATTTACAAGGACAAGATATGTTGGCGAATTGGGAGGGGATGAGCAGTACCTAGACAGTTTAGATCCAGGGAATGAGGGTAGTACTGATAATGATGTAGATGCAGATGATGAGGTGCATAACCTTCCTCCAAGAAGATACAGTAGAAAGGTCTACTTTGACCCTAACTGTAAGAAAATTGTTTTCCAACTGGGAATGGTCTTTGAAAATGTTAGACAATTTGGATCTGCTTTACAAGATTATGTTGTACAGAGGAGAGTTTAGTTAAAGTTATGACCAAATGAGAGGAATATGGTCAGGGCGAGATGTTTGTACTCTAGTAGATGTATATGGCATATTTTAGGCAGTTTACAAGGCCACACACAAAACTTTATTATTAACACATACTACCTTGTCCATTCATGCTTCCCAGTCACAAGGAACAAGCTTGCTAACATAACTTGGATAGTTAAACATTACAAAGATTAGATCATTAATCAGCCTAACATAAAGCTCAAAAAGTTACAAGAGTTGATAAGTATTAAGTATGGTGTGTATGTAGGAAAAATAATATGTGTCAGGGCTAGACAGAAGGTAATGGGTATGTATTTAGGTGATTACAAAATGGATTTATGATTATGCTGACATGATAATAAGAATTACTAACTCATGCAGCATTGTTGTGGTGAGGACTTCAAAAGAAATACAACCTGGTAAAAAGGTCTTTTGGGGGATATACATGTGTTTACTTGCTTTGAAAACGGGTTGGTTAGAAGGGTGTAGAAATGTAATGTGATGACCCAAAAGTTCATCCCGTCATTTATCGTGCCAAGCTTGTAGGATCCCTTTCTGACTATATCGAGGACTTGATACGGTTCTTCACAATTTGGGTCGAGTTTTTCTTTGTTAGGGTCTTGAGTGTTGAGGGTGACTTTTCTCAGAACCAAGTCTCCGATTTTGAAGTGGCGAAGGTTGGTCCTCCGATTATAATACCTTTCGATGTGTTATTTTTGTGTGGCCATTCAAACGAGGGCGGCTTCTCGTATTTCATCTAGTAGTTCGAGACTCGTACTCATGGCCTCGTGATTCGACTCTTCTGTTGTGTATAAAAATATGGCGCTGGGTTCCCCGACTTCGATCAGTATCAAGGCTTCGGCATCGTATACTAAGAAAAATGGTGTTTCCCCATACTAGATTTTGACGTTGTTCGATATGCCCAAAGTATTTTGGGTATAACTTCTCTCCATTTTCCCTTGGCGTCGTTCAACCTTTTCTTCAGATTCTGAATGATGGTCTTGTTTGTCGATTCGGCCTGTCTGTTTCCGCTAGGATGATATGGTGTCGATAAGATCCTCTTTATTTTGTGATCTTCGAGAAACTTTGTTATCTTGCTGCCAATAAACTGCTTTCCATTGTCGCATAAGATCTCGGCGGGTATCCCGAATCGGCATATGATGTGATCCCAGATGAAGTCTGTAACTTCTTTTTCTCTGAATTTCTCGAAGGCCTGTGCTTCAACCCATTTAGAGAAATAGTCAATCATAAATAAAATGAATTTAGCTTTACCTGAGGTCGATGGCAGAGGGCAGACAATATACATTCCTCATTTCATAAATGGCCATGGGGATAGGACCAAATGAAGCTGCTCTCCGGGCTGGTGGATCATTGGTGCATACCTTTTACACTTATCACATTTTCAAAAGAATTCTTTAGTGTCTTTCTCCATATTGGCCTAATAGTATCCTGCTCTGATGATTTTGTGAACTAATGATTCGGCACTAGAGTGGTTCCCACAAGTACCCTCGTGAACTTCTTGTAGGACATAATCGGTGTCCCCTGGTCCCAAGCATACTACAAACGGTCCATCGAACATCCTCCTGTATAATGTTCCATCCTCAGCCAATGTGAATTGTCACACCTCCTTTTTCCCGAAAGGGGGATTAGGGAGTTTTTCTAATTTAAGTGACATTAATCGAAATGAGATTATTTATTTATTCAGAGTCGCCACTTGGAATGATTTATGGTATCCCAAGTCACTGGTTTATTAAAATCCCAAATCGAGGAAGAAATGACTCTGTATAAAGTCTGGAAAAACCAGAAGATCGGGTAAGGAATTCTATTAACCCGGGAGAAGGTGTTAGGCATTCCCGAATTTCGTGGTTTTAGCAAGGTCACTTAATTATTATTAATTGGCATGATTATCTGACTAATTACATGTTTTAAAGTCTATCGTGCCTTTTTAACCTTTTAACCACTTTTAAGTATTTGGTACGCATCGCAAATCACGCCGCATGAAACGCACACGTGATTCAGAACGTGTTTATCTAAAATATTTGAAATTTGGTGGATCGAGTCACGCCAGCGTGCACTCAAATTTTGGATTTACGTATCTGTGACTACGCCACGGGAACCGTACCCATAGTCACGATAATTTATTTAGTTTAACTGTTTGATGGTCGAGTCATGCCAGCGTGCACTCGAATTTTGGGTTACGTATCATGACTATGCCACGGGAACCGTACTCATAGTCACGATAATTTATTATTAATCGCGCTTAATATTTGCGAACCAGTGTGGTCGGCCTAGCATGCCACTATCGGACAATATAACAAAGTAAATAAATAAAAGAGTGCTAGAAATGTAAACTTATTAGTTGGAAATTTGACTTGTGAATGAGTTGACTGATTAATTAGAATGAGAATCAATCCAAAATAATCCCTTAAGTGATCCAAATGGCTCCAAAATTACTAACGTGAACTATGATAGACACAAGAAAGGGTTTGACCACTCATTTTTCAATTTCAAGATTTGTTTCTCACAATTCATCCTATTCACTGTCACGAATTAAGGCACTTAACCAAATAATGAAACGAATATAGCAAATGTAAACAAATCAATATAACATAATACCAAATCATTCAAAATCCTTCACCAAACTAGAGTAATGAGATGAAATAACATGTAGGTTTGAGAAATGCACGCCTCTACTGCGGCACCCTCTTTGAAAGACTATTTAAGGGAAAAAACCAACAAATCTCTAAACGAGCAGATGAACCTGCGACCGGAACCTCAATCGGAATCAACGGACTGAACCTTACCGAAAAATCATATTAATTGACGAAATCCCCATGAAATCTGGAAACCCCACAAGATGACAGCCTTGAACCAAAACTCAAATGAACTACGACCATTTGTGGCTCTGCTTCATGGTATTTTCAATATTGGATTTTTACAACATCTAAAAGGTTTGCGGGTTTCGACTTCTCCGATGGCGTTTGGCGAAGCTAAAGAATGGAGGAGTCGTGGTGGAAGGGTGAAGCTATTGCGATTATGTGGTGGTGGCTGTGGTGGTGTTTGCCGGATTTCCAGCGAGTTCGGTGGTGACGGCAGGCGAAGGTGGGGTGTGCGACTGGTTTTGGTAAGGAGACGGGCCGCTACTGGTTTTCCGGCGAGTTGGGAGTCTGAGGGTTGCGGCTGCTACTGGTTCAGTGTAGGAGGGGTTGGTCAGTGGTGCGCCGTTGGGTGGTCGTTCGTCGGCAGCGGCGGCAGTTGGGAATGTGGCTGGCGGCAGCCTTGAAGAGGATGGACAGTTGGGGTGTTTTTTCTTTTAGGGTTTGGGTGTGTTCCCCTTTGAAGAAGATGAACAGTCCTTTTTTAGAGTGTAAGGGTTTGATGGGCAATTCGAAATTGACCTTTGATAGCTATTGGGCTTTAAAATTTTACAAAATTGGGACTAAGAAAAAGCTAAAAACTTAATTCAATTCTAAAGTAATATAAAATATTTATAAGAAAAATATAAAAATAATTCTTAATTGAAAAAATAAAGTTGAAACTATTTTTGGTGTTTTCAAGAGTAATACAAAAAATAAAAATGGGTTACAATAATATCTTTCTAAAAATACTTAATACGTGAATTAATTAGAGAAATATGGAACTATTTTTGTAATTTTTAATTCTTGTGCTTAAAATAAACTAAAAGAGTCAAAACTAGTTAAAATAATGATTTAGACCTAAACCACATTGTTAAACGTTAAAATGTGTAAAATCTCTAGGAGGGTCAAAAATTACATGTCTACAGCTGCCCCTCTTTGACTGGAAACACGAAGAGTTTTCAGACAAAGAACGACTAGACAGGTTTTTTGTCCCGACCCTTATTTAGATAGACCAAACTAAAAGAAAGGAGAATGTGACCGAGCTCTGGTGTCTGATCTGCCTACATATACTTGGCTATAAAGGAATCAGGCCACGTGTAGTTCAGAAGTAGGAAGAGTGATAGAGTATACCGAGGTGGAGAGTCGATTGAGGTTCCGTTCTGTCGAGGTTCCGATCCGCGACCCTGTTATTACATCAAAATCGAAAATGAAAAAGACTAACTAAGCATGTCAGCTATGAGTTACAAGATTCCTATCTATAAGTCTTCTGAAGCTTGATCTTGATTCTTGAATGGTTCTTCACGTAGACTTTAGATTTGAACATTGATGCTTGCTAGTTGCAGGTGATGGTTCATTCTTCCACGGCTTCTCCGGAGCACGACGGGACATGCAAAGCTTATGACTCAGTTATGTCTTGAGCAATCCACATCTTGCCTCCGCTTCTGCATTTTGGATACTTCTTCTTTTTTTGTTTTTGTTTTCCTTCTTTTATTCTGAATTAAGGCTACTTCTGTTGGTCATCTATTGTCAACTCGCATTCTTGATGCGAGCTTCTGCTACTTCTAACCTGAATCAAATTCTGAAATGACTTTCCTCGTTCAGGTGGGCGCCTGCTACTGAGTTGGACTTTGAAATAACTTTGAAATGAATTCCCTCATTCTCCAGGTGGGTGCCTGCAATCAAAACAACAAAACAAATAAAATTTTCTGCCCCGGTTTGCACTCGGGAGACTTGTGATTTGTTAGCAAAACTGTAAACCACTTATGTTATTGATGCAATGATGAGAATAAACTAAAGACTCGACTAGGATGTGCGACTCCTGTGAGTAAAACCAAGAATGTTTGACTAGAAAGTGCGTCTGCTAAGAGTAAAACCTGAATGACCCAGACTAGGAAGTGCGTCTCCTAGGGATGAAACTTCAACGACTCAAACTAGAAAGTGTGTCTCCTAGGAATCACTAAAAAGAAGATAAATTAATTATAATTAAGCAATCTGTAAAAATGCATCTAACGTATTTACGGATTTGCTTTAAATGTTGCCAAAGCTATAGCACTACATCTAGTGGAGTCTTATTGTTTCGGTAGACTTCATTTGTGATGAAATTTCGAGGAGGTTGATGGTATTACAAATACGATAGTAATTGACACACGTATTTGATAATCTAACATCAAGCTGAATGTAGTATGGTGGCACTTGAGCGAAGCCTTGAAACATCGATAAAGATATCTTTGTGTAATCAATAAATATAGCAGGCGCCGATTTCTATAATTGCTATAATGCATGCTCCTTTCTATTACTACTGCAAATTGAGATTGTGTTCATCTCCCTTATCGTCGGTTGGTCTCCTCTTATTTGTTTAATTCCCTCGGGAGTCAGCAATTGATGATATGTCGACGGCAAGGCCTTCATCTCGTGCAACCATGATCTCCCCAGGATAATATTGTAGCACATATTGCCGTCTACTGCCTCGAAAAGGGTTGTCTTCATCACACCGTAGGCATTCGTGGGCAGCAGGATCTCTCTTTGAGTTGTCGCGCTTGCTATATTGAACCCGGAATCATACTTTCGGCCAGCTTGGCTTGTTCCAGTACTCTCCACTGGATAATATTCGCCGAACTTCCTAGATCCACCAAAACACGTTTAATTTTAAAATCTAAGACATTTAAAGAGATTACCAAGGCATCGTTGTGCTGGAGAAGCAGTCCATCTGCGTCTTCCTTCGTCAAAGTTATGTCGTCCTCAGCGACTTCCCAGAGTCTCTTATTGTAGGTCACTGATACCTTCGTCTTTTGTGTTGCCAAAATGTAATACCATTAAACTCATTCCCCCCTAAAAATCATGTTGATCATCAAACGTTGAGGGTCTTCTCCTGCTTTCGAAGGTTCTGCGGTCGTAGTTGTTTTAGTCCAATCACTTAGAAATTCTCTAGGATGATCGTTTTTCAGCAACGTCACCACCTCATCGAGCAAATGTCGGCAGTCCCCAGTCTGGTGACCATTGGTCCTGTGGTATTTGCACCATAAATTAGGATCTCTCTTAGTGGGATCGGATCTCATCGGCTTCAGGTTCGTGCTTCTTTAATGTTCCTCATAGCCGATCAGCTCGACCACACTAACGTTGAAGTTGTATTTGGAAACCTAGGGTAGGAGGAATCTTGAGAACCTGATATCTCCTTGTTCTGCAATGAGCAATTCTTCCGGCAGCGATCATCTCTCCTATCGGTAACGAATTTATCCACCGACCGAAAACTTTGTCGTGTCCTTCGGCCCTTTCATAGGGCAAATATTGACCCCTTGAAGATCGTTGATCTGTGTCAAAATCATCCTTTGATTTCTTCTTATTCTTTTCCCAGTCTCGACCCTTGGTTGATGCCGGAAAATCGAGCTAGTCATCTTCAATTCTTATCTTTGACTCGTAGCGGTTGTGAACATCGTCTATGTTGTTACTTGGAACTCAAGCAAACGTTCTTTCAATTTCCAGGAAGCATCAAAACTTCTCGAATTTGACCCTTTAGTAAATGTTTCAGCTGCTCACTCGTCTGGCACGGCCGGGAGCAACATTCTTTCTGGGAATGGTCACGAACTCCCACAGAAATTCGGACTCTCCTTGTGCAATCCTGAATATGTCGGCCTTTGGGGCCTGCACCTTCCTGGCCCCGGCATGGGCCTTGATGAAAGAACTCGCGAGCATCTCGAACGAATTTATGGAGTGCTCGGGTAGAAGCGAATACCATGTCGGGGCTCCCTTTGTGAGGGTCTCCCCGAATTTCTTCAGTAAGACTGACTCAATCTCGTGCGGAGCTAAATTGTTTCCTTTCACCGCCTTTGTATAGGTGGTGATATGCTCATGGGGATCTGAAGTCCCATCATACTTCGGCACGTCTGGCATTTTGAACCGCTTCGAGATTAATCCTAGTGACGCGCTTGGTTTAGATGGCAATTGGGTGTACTTCTTTGAGTCCGGTCTTTTCAATACTGGTGGTGCGCCCCGAAATCTAATTCATTCGAACGTTTATTTTCCTCGTAAACTGCATGAGTTCGATTTTAAGGGGATCAGTTTCATAGTTGATACCGGAACCGCTACCATCCCCCCAGGCCTGTCAAAGTCGACTTCGCCCCATGGGGTGTTGTTTTCGACCCTCTACGTTGTGTGGTTTATGGAATAACCGGGAGGAATTGGACCTCGCCCATTCGCGTTACAGGAAGCACCCGACAACACCTGCCTCAACTCCGTCATGACTTGATCCTGTCGTGAGAGTTGGCCCATATTGGCCTTTTGTTACTCCCTCGGGATCCTTACTTTTTCAACGACGTGCTCGTCTTCAGCATCATTTGGAATTGCCTCTCGAACATATCACGGATACTGCCTGCCATGAATCGGGGTGGCCTCATCCCCTCGTTGTGGGTATCACTGATGGAATCTTCATGCTGAGGCTAATTTCCTTGGACCTCAACGTTGTGTGCAATGTTGACATCGTTATCTGCCATTTTTTATGATTTTTGCTAAGAAGAAAGAATCAAACAGGTTAGTAATAGATGCAAGGACCAACACAATTACACAACTGTCTAAGCTCCACGGTGGCCGCCAAACTGTTCATCCGTAAAACGATACAGTTGAATTTCATCGTGATTTATAGACAAGTGAATTGCTTTGATCCTAAAATGATAAATAAATTAGACCAAAATATAAGACTTAGCACAAGATAAGATAGTAGAAATTCTGGTTCCTGGAGTAGAGCTTCCGGAGGCAGTAGCAACAATATTAATAAATAAGAAAGTAAAATATTATTGAGCTTTGAACATAGTATAGTATTTGCTTATCAGAAAATCTGTCTCCTTTACAATGGTTCTAGAGCTCACTATTTATAGTTGCACTTGAAAAACAAGGTCCTAGGATCATTCCCCTCTTTAATGACAATTATGAGTGCCATTGAAGAACAGTGAATGTCAAATTCTCTATAACGGGCCACGCACTTAATATTATAGAATATTCTTCATTAAGTGTCATCGGGTGGCATGCATCTACTTCGCCCTTATGAATACTATTCTCTTCGGTAATAAACGAGATCGTTGCCTTCAGACCTAATTATCTTCTATCTTCGGATCCACGTGTCACTTTATCATGCGAGCATTTAATATGAACATATTTTATCCTATACACATGTATTTAACCATTCAGCCATAGATGCAAAAAAACTCAGCGAGTGAAATAGGTTTTGGTATTCCTTCTTGAGCTTCTATTTCTTCCGTTAAAGGAGATTCGAGAAAAGATGGAATAGGAAGACGTGTTTCCAGAACGAACAAGATACGGATTAATAAGGAGGAGTTAGCAAAATTAGACAAAATTGGAATGGGCATAGGAACATGTATTGATGTACCAAATCGGCTAATGCTCCCTGATGCAGTACGAACTTTTTTAACATAGCAATGGAGTAATATTTTGGGATAATACACAAAAAAAATTGTACTTGTACGAAATGTTCATGCACAGTTAAACTTTGCAGGATTATATAATCATATACTCGTCTATTGATCTAAATCATACATTTGCCTCTATCTAGCATTGAATGTAAACACTTTGTAGTGTCTGGCATTTTATGTCAATACCAAGATATGCCAAACCACATAAATTTTGAGAATTGTCACAATTCAAACTGTTACTCATCCACCCTTGTCCCTTACCATCTGAGTGCAGTCATTTTCCGAACCTTAGGTAAACATGGAATGCTTTGTGCAGCACCGATAAAAATTTAGGGAGGGGGTATGGGGTAGGGGTGGATGAGTATCATTTTGAAATGTGACAGTTCTATAAATTTCTGGTTTGGCATATCTTGGTAGGGGTGGATGAGTATTATATTTGTAATGGTTTAGTGTACTTTACTTTGTAGTTTGATGGGAGTATACGTTGATTGTAGTAGAAAGTGAAAAGTGGTTGTAGTAAAAGTAGTAACCCAAGTTTTGAACTTTCTTGGATTTTCACGTTAACTCATATGCTTGTATTAAGATTAGACTGTTTATCGACCTTTTCTCAAATTTGGTATAAATGCGAGATGTTTCGTGTATTTAATTATTATTTTTTAATAGTACAAAATTAAGGAGAGGGTGAAAGTGTAATGTACAAGGTAGTCTATCTTAATACAAGTATCAATGATTGATTACACGACTCCCATGACCAATAGGTCACACTATTTTTTTGGGTAAGAGGAAAAATTCACCGCCACTACAACCTTGTCACAGCCTTTGCCTTCCGATGAGCACTCTGTTTTGAGCAATTTGTACGCGCTATCGCACTTTTCAAATAAGTGGAAATCCAAAAAAGTTCAAAACTTTAGTTACTTCTTTTACTACAACCACTTTTCACTTTCTAATAAATCAATGTATACTGTCATCAAACTACAAAACTAAAGTACACTAAACTATTACAAACATGACCATCATCATTTCTTTTGTCTATTTCATAAAAGATAGCTCAAAGAAACTTACAACTATGTATCAAATTGCAGAAGAAGTTGAAGAAGCTGCAGCTGGCAAAGGCAGAGATTGTGATTGTGAAATCCAATCCAACCACCTCGTTACTGCTCCTCTTCTTTGTCTTTGTCTCTCTAATTGTCTTCCTCTTTCCTCTTCATTACTCCTAAACCTACTCATCCCTGTCATTTCCGACACGCTTCTCTCATTTATTACATCTCTGCCACTCCCGCTATTAATACAATTTCTTCTTTCAATCTCGGCCGTCCATTTTCTCGATCCCGAATATCTACGGCTCTCGCTTAATATCATCTCCGACCGTAAAAACAACATATCACAAGCCTCCACATCACTCCACCTATATTGGGCCCCATTTGCTGACCTGTCCTCTGACTCATTACAAGAAATTATTATCCGGTGTTCCAGCCGCTTTTGCTCCGGTACATCCTCCGCCGCCTTTGCCGCATCTATACGGTGCTTATTTTTCTCCAGCGCCGGCAGTAACAATGCATCTTTTCTCGCCGATGATATTGAGTTAGTGGACTTACATTTTTTCTTGTAAAAATTCCAACTGTCCAACGACATTCTTTTATTTAATAACGACGCCGTTCCACCGTTTTCCTCTTTTGGAGTTTCTACTATTATCTGCAACGACGAACTTCCTCTTTCTCCGGCCGATGAATGTCTTCCCGACGAATAAATCCTCTTGTTTTCTTTCGCCGGCGACGATGACGTGGAATTTGAAAAAGATTTTCTCTCTAATTGGGGACCATTATTTTCATGTGAGATAAGAAGAATATCTTCTGGGTCAACTTGGTAACGACAAAGAGGACACGTGGAATGTGCGTCAAGCCAAGTATCCACACACTCGACGTGAAATGCGTGTTTGCATTTGGGTAATAACCGTAGGATTTCACTGTTTTCGAATCTGTTCAAGCAAACAGCGCATTCTAAAGCCTCTGCTTTAGGCCCCCTAAGAGACCCGAATCTAAAAACGGGTAAAGATTCGATCACCGTACGGTCAATGCCAGAGTTTTTCCGAAAGCTTGACCGTGGCGGAACTCCTCCTCCGCCGTAGGCGGCAGTGGTGGTGGTGGGTCCAAATGGGCCTCTCTTACAGTATTTCGCATATAAGAGTAATAAAAATGTGATGGAAAAAATTGTTGTGAGAATACCTACAACTACTGCTATGCTTGGTCTAAATGGTGATTCTCTAGATCTATATGGGGGTGGTGGGGTGGGTAGAGGGGGTGGTGGGGTTGTTAAAAATGGTGTAGGAGAAAATGGGGTTTGAGCAATTTGTGCATAGGTAACAGTTTGAGCAGTGTTCAAAAAGATGAAGAAGAGCCAGAGAGAAGGCAAAAGAAAATGAACATTCAAAATCATGCCCATCTCTGGCTCTTCTCCCTGAAGAAGAATGCAATAATTAAAAAGAAAAATAAATTATGATTTTGATTTGATTTTCCAAGAATTTGTTTTAATATATAGTGGGTTTTAGGAGGTGAGGTTTAGTGAAAAAGAGAATGAATATAAGGACCTGTTTGGGCATAAAAATTTCACTTTTTCCTTGAATTTTTTTCATTTTTTCCGGAATCAATGTTTCGCCATCAAATTTTCAAATTTTACTTGAAGTTAAATTTTAAAATTTTAAAAACTCCAACAAGTATTTTTCCGTATTTTCACTTCAAAATATTCACAAAAATACAAAACACGCTTCATATTGTATTGTATGTTCAAACATAACTCTAATTTCAAATACCAACAACGATCCGCTAAAATTTTACAAAATTCGGCCTGGAAAGAGTAGTGTATACGCAAACCTTATCTCTGTCTCAATAGCATAGATAGGTTATTTTCGATTGACCCTCCGCTCAAGTAGATGGATCTAATTTCAAATATCATTTTTAACAAAAAAAAATTCTTTCAAAATTTGACAATTCTTACATCCCAACGCCCACGGAGAGAAAGAAACAAGAAAGAAAAGACAAAGAGGGAATTTAAAGTTACCAAAAAAAGGAAAATGTATAAGTGGAAATGGGACATAAGGGGCAGGAATTGAGGGAAGGGTATGTTGAAGGGGGAGACAAAGGCACATTAAATTGTTTTAATTTTAAATAAAGAAAACAAAAACAAGAAGAAAGAAGCTTTGGATTTACTAATAGGAAAGGAATGAAAGAATAATTGGTTATGTACAAACTGTGTTAGTATTTGTTTGTTTGTGAATAAATTAATGTTAATGGCCACATGATTGTGCATTAAACAAATGAAAAGTGATGACAAGGGATTCAAGGGAAAGAGGAAACAACAACCACAACACGGATACCGTAACTGAAGCAATTTGTACTAACGATAATTGTGACACATGGTTGGTTTTTCTTTTTCTTTTTTTTATAAACATAGACGAATAAATTTAAAGAAATCGATTTAACGCTACTAATATATCTTAAAAATTAACGTTAATAAAAAATTATATATACCAATATATTATAAAAATAATATTAAGTTATTTTATTTAAAAATATATATTATATAGTATATAATAGAAAGAATTACAAGAAAATACATATGATCTCACACCATAACAAAAAATGGCTCATGTTTTTATGTTTTACCCACCCTAACCTATATTGTTCATATTTTGAAAGCATTAGCAAATTCAAAACTTGTGTTCTTACAACTATTGCTTTTAAAAGCTATGGAGTTAAACATATGTTCATACAACCATTGCTTTGACTCTCTCTTCTTCTCACATCTTTTACATATGTTTTAAGGGGTCGTCCGCCATTGCTGCTTCTTACCATATGTCACCTGGTTGCAATGAAGAAAATTAAGGAGTAGAAATCCATCATTGAAGGTCATTCAAAGCTTTGCTTAGGATTTTTTGAGTTTGTTAGTTGTTTGGATTGGGTGTTATTCCAATTGATTGAAATATCAAAAGGACTTCAAACTTTAAATTTGAAGTGATTTGGAGTAGATTTGAGCAAGAATTAAGTTAAATTTTAAAAAAGACGCAAGGAAGAAGACGAAGTCAGTTTTTTGTATAATTATGTATAATAGTGTATATGAGTGTATAAACACATCTTATTCACTATTATACACCTTTATACAACCGTCTGTAGACGAACTTCTTCCACGATTTTCAGTTGCAATTCTTGTTCAAAATCAATCCAAATCTCCATTAAATGACTTCAAATTTTATATACAATCTCCTTATATTATTTCTAACAAGTCTAAGGCCTCATTTGTTTGCACTTAATGGAAGTCTGAATCTTAATCGTTCAGATCTCAGACATTAAGTGCGTTTGTTTTTAAAGTCTGAATCTTGATCATTCAGATCTTAATAATTAAGTGTGTTTGTTTTTTTTACTTCACAACCACTTAATGGGTCTGAATAGGTCTGTATGATTAAGATCTATAACAGAGACTTAATTTCATTAAGATGCTATCACATATTCATTATTATCTGCCGCCACCGCCTACCATTATCAACAACGACCACCACCACTCCCGCCACCACGCCACCATCATCCGCAATCATAGCCGCCACCATTATCGACCATCACTACCCACGCTATCCCCGCCACTCCGACCACCATATATTATTCTCACCCACAATCAACACTCATCTGCCTCAACTACCACAACTGACCACCCCATCACCACCAACAATCACAACCGACATTGCTCATTATTATAACCTACCACCACCCACCCACCACCTTTCTCACTCACAACTATTATCACCACCTACCATTATTAACTATCACCACCTACCATTATTAACTATCACCACCCACCACCACCTACCATTATTAACTATCACTACACACCACCACCATCCTCAATCATAATTGGCACCACTACCAATCACTACTAGCTACTAGCATGAATCGCCATCATCAACCAAAATTACCACAAACCACCACCTCTATCACCCGTTAGCCATCACCACCACCAACTATCATATTTTAAACGACTATATATGTTATTGATAGAATATTAGAAGTTAGTATTTCATTTGAATTTTATTTTTATTAATTTTCAAATAAAAATAAGTTTTTTACATTCAGATGTTAAAAATCAAACAGTCTTATTATTTCTATTCAGATCTTAATATGCATCTTAATATATTCAGATGTGTATTGAGATTCAGATGTCTTAATCTTTATACACATCTTAATATTCAGATGTGTATTCAGATTCAGACGTCTTAATCTTTAAAAAAAACAAATGAGGCCTAAATAACACTCATTCTAAATTTTTCACAAAATCAAATTCAAAATTTAAACCCACATGTTTAAGCTTTTTAGAAATTTAATTTTCACCATCCAAATGGATTTGTTTTGTTGAACTAATATTTGAGTCACAATTATTGATTCAAAAATTAACTTAAAAGGTTGAGTAATCTTTTTTTTAAAAACTAAATAGTAATTTCTAGAACCTATTGGAGTTGGATGTTGAATCTTAGCCTATTATTTTTGGGTTAGTTGGTTGTAAATTGAAATATGAGCTATAAAGTTGAAAACCAGAGAGCTCAGTTGTTCTTATGTGAAATTTTTCCTGTATTGGTATTACATAAAAATGAAGGTTTATATAATATTAAGGGCATAATAGACTTTTCAAGTAAAATATGACTTTTTTGATAACTAGAGAAAGTAAAATATTTTTGTGTAACAAAAGAAAGAAAAATGACTTTTGTATAATGAACACAAAGTTAAATGACTTTTACGTAACAAAAAGAAAAAGAAAAATAACTTTTGGTTAACAAACCCAAAAGTTCAATGATCATGGATAAAATTAACTCTTGAGTATTACGTGGTCTATCGGAAATAGAACGTTGGAGTAAGTTCCGCTTATACTTTACTCTCCTCATATCATACTTTATGGGATTACAGTAAATTTCTTGTTATTGTTGTTGTTAATTATTGTATTGCAAATAGATTTACTAAGGATAAAACTTTCATCTTCATCCTAGTTGTGAATAGATTACCTGGATTCGAGTTCATAAACAATGACAAATGTCCTATGAAGACTTAATTTGCTATTACTCTGAGAGGTTTTTTTTAAACAAGCCATTGCTTATAAGTTGCTGGCTCATTTTTAATAGATATGTAATCAAAGCCCTAACTTCTATATTATTGTTTGGGAGCTTACGGTATCATATTCTAATTCACCGCAGGATGATTCTCATTCACAAGTTCGAATCCTAGTTTGGTATTAAATATTGATGAATATGTGTCCGAAATATTGTATAGTACACTTACTTTGTTCGATTTACGAATAAAGTCACACATTGATAGCTGAAAAGATTGAAAATTTACACATAAGGTGGGATCTCTTAATTGTGTGAGGTTTTTTGGAAAAGACCGTACAGTCTCGACCCAAAGCAGATAATATAAAATATCTTTGGCCGATTTAGCCCAACATACTTTTTGATGAACAGCTGCGTTCTCCTAGATTGTGAATAATACTTAGAACTAACTTATAAATTCAATTTAAGGCTACTTTTTTATAGCCGAAATTTCTACTGTATATATGGCACGATTCCAGTGTAGTGACTGCTCGGACAAAGAAATAGTATAGCTAACTTCATGTATAAAAGAATTTTAAAAAAGGGAAAGTCTTGCACTTTGTCTGAACTTTAATGTGAGATTAGTCGATAAAGAGGTTTAATGGATTTTGTAGGCATATAAATTTTATAGGGACTAAATTCATGAAATGATTTGGATTATATTTTAAATTTAAGATATATTAGTCCAAATAAATATATGGGTTTATATAATTGAATTAAGGATTTTTTACCTTTCTATGCCATATATTAAACCTTATTACCCTCAATATTTAAGATTAGAGATAATTACAGTTAGTATACTTAATTACCTATCATATACCATAATTTAAATTAGGGGTATAATAAATTAAATATTTATTTTAGGCTTAATTATAGGACAAATTAATACATGTTTCTCTTTCCTCTCAGCTCACCCCCC
>ML300063.1:0-35456 GCA_005239495.1 Nicotiana undulata | reverse complement strand
TTGTGTTCATTATTGTTGAACTCCTTCCTGCTTGGTTCCTTATGACTCCTAATCCCTCTCTCCTATCTATTTCCTTCCTCCACACTACTACTCCTTTCCTGTATAGTTGCTCAATTCTCATTCTGGGCAGCAACCTATTCCTCCCGCTCTTTGTGTGATCTCTCCTATTGATGCGTTCTTTGTCAAAATAAACCAGAATTTTTGAAAGGCATAAAATAATTAAAATCTATTTATTCAACAAATAATGACAAGTAATTGTAGTTTAATTGTAGTAGAAACGATATTGAGATGTGTTTGACTTTGTAGTTTATTTGTAATTTTTTTGTTGAATTTTTGTAGATGAAGAGAAAATTTTGTAGCTATATTAAACGTAGTTATTATGCTGTCGTGATTGTATTTAATTTTGTAGTTGAATATGTTCACTCAATTTTGTGATTATGTACAATCTACAATTTACTAATAATTTCTCTACATTTTATCTACAATTTAACTACAATTCATCTACAATTTATGCAATATGTCTTCTTCTTCTTCGAGATTCAATCTGAAATTCAGTCAAAACCAAGTCTAATCTTCACCAAAACCCCTAAAAATTGAGATATAAACTCCAAACCATATTCCCGATTATTTTCAACAACACCCAATCCAAACAAATAATGATTTTTCAAAACCCAAATTTGAATTCAAAGCTTTCAAGCTTTTTAATGGCTGTCAATGGTGGAATTGAGAGAAGAAAAGATGAACACCAGATTTTTGGTTGCCAATTTCTGAAAACGATGAAGAACAGATGTGAGATATCCTTTCCGATCCAAAATTGGAATTTAATGTCGAATAAATCAATCAGAATATTCTTTCCTGATTATTCGTGCGTATTTTAGGGAAGAGTCTGCCCTTTTAAATGCCTAATATACGAACGGTACAGAAATTGTAGGAAAAATGCGGACCAGGCGGGTAATTTAGATACCATGAATATATTTGGTAATAAGGTTTCATATATGGTACAGGGAGGAAAAAATCCCTTGAATTAATTGTATAAGTCCAATATAATGGAGTAATAAATAAGTCTTAATTCATTGGGCTAGCCCATTTAATTGGGCTAAAGTGATGAGCCCACTTCATTAAGCCCAATATGTCATCTTTCTAGAGGCCCAGTTTGGTGTCACGCGTCAAATGATGTGGCACGCCAAGTCAAATTAAAGGGTCAATGAAACAGCGCCACGTGCGCAAGTGGCATGTTCTGGTTAATCAAATGCGGTCATGTCCACGAGTCTTCACGAAAAGACATCAGAAGTTATAACAATAAGCAAGAGAGAGCTCGTGGATCAAACGCCGCAAATTTCTCTACAAGTTTCAAGCTTCAAGCAATCAAGTTCAAGTTCAAGAAATCAAGTTCAAGCTCAAGAACGAAGAACAATTCAAGTTTAAGCTCAAGAACGAAGAACAAGTCAAGATTCAAGGAGTACGAGTTCAAATCAAAGTTCGTGCTAGTTGAATTCAATAGCATCGTTCGTGGAAACAAATATAGATTCAAAATCAAGCTCAAAGGCCCTTGAATTTATTTACTATTGGAAAGAAGAATCAGAGAATTTATAGAAATTGTAACACTCAAATATTTAAAATAAAATACTACGATTATTATAATATTTTTCGGTACTAATTTTATTTTCTCCATACAAATGTATTGCCTGCGGATTTTTCTTTCACATAGCCTAGGATATAATTAAAGAAGATATTATAGAGATGGTCAGAAATACAAGTGATTTACCTCCATTAAAAGGATGAGAGCTATATTTAATAGTGCACAAATGACTACTTGGGCGTTTGAAAGTAAGAATTGTGAAATTTCGGAAAACGGTAAAATAAATTCCAAATGAAAATGGTGTTTAAAAATTAAAATTGTGTTCGGATATAAATATACTTTAGAACTGTTTTTGAATTTTTCTGAGTGATTTTAAGTGAAAATTTTGAAAATAGATTTGTGGAATTTCTCAAATTCCCAAGAAATTGTGAAATTCAATCTCAAGTGAATTTAAAAATTTTATGGCCAAATGTTGATTCCGAAAAATGTAAAAAATAAAAATAAAAATTGTGGCCAAACGGGCCCTAAGTACCTTTCTAGTACTTGCCAAATTCTTATTGAAGAATTTGAGAAACTACTATTGTTTAGTGGCTATTAACTTCTTAGCTACCATATACATAATTATTTCTTATAGTTACTATTCAGTTGTTACGGTGGTATATTTGTACTGTTGTATTCATGAATACAACAACAAAAAGCGCCTAAAAATCAGGGTAGTCCAGTTGTACGGGCATGTATTCACATTTATTCACGCCATGTATTCATGAATACAACAACAAAAGGCGCCTAAAAATCAGGGTAGTCCATCTATATGTGTATGTATTCACGCCATATATTCATGAATACAGCAGCAAAAAATGCCTAAAGATAGGGTAGTCCAGTTGTGCGCGCATGTATTCACGCCCTGTATTCATGAATACAGCAACAAAAAGTGCCTAAAAATCAGGGTAGTCCAGCTGTGCGCGCATGTATTCATGAATACATCAGCAAAAAGCGCCTAAAATCAGAGCAGTCCAGTTGTACGCAAATGTATTCGCGTTGTTGTATTCATGAATACAGCAGTAAAAGGCGCCTAAAATCAAGGCAGTCCATGAGTTGTACGTGCATGTATTCACGCCATGTCATCATGAATACAACAGCAAAAAACGCTTAAAACTAGGGCAATCCAGCTGTACGCGCATGTATTCACATGTATTCGCATTGCTGTATTCATGAATACAGTAGTAAAAAGCGCCTAAAATCAGGGTAGCCCATGAGCTCTACGCGCATGTATTCACATGTATTCGCATTGCTGTATTCATGAATACAGTAGTAAAAAGCGCCTAAAATCAGGGTAGCCCATGAGCTCTACGCGCATGTATTCACATGTATTCGCATTGCTGTATTCATGAATACAGTAGTAAAAAGCGCCTAAAATCAGGGTAGCCCATGAGCTCTACGCGCATGTATTCACATGTATTCGCGCTGCTGTATTCATGAATACATCAGTAAAAAATACCTAAAATCAAGGCAGTTCAGATGTATTCACATGTATTCGCGTCATGTATTCATAAATACAGTAACGACAATCACCTTAAAAATAAGTATATCCAGCTGTCTAAGAGAGAGGAAAAATACAAATAGCGCATTTTATGCCTTATTTCATGCCTCAATGGTAGTATATATCATAAATACTTATTTTGCTATGAAATATAAAAGGTAGCTATAGAAAATAATATTTTAAAATAATTTTAATTTATCATAAATAGGGTGTATTCCTAAAGAGAGTACACCTATGAGATTTTTCAATTTCAGGCCCATTAGCCTTAAGCAATGTCTAAAGGGCCTTTTGCATATATACCTGCTTTTAGGTCATGTTTTAATTTATACCCGTTTTGTAAAACAATTGCAAGCGTATCTATTTTTCGCATAAATTTCAGGCATACGAGCCTGAAGTAGCAAAGGCAACCACACAAAACTTCAGCTAAATAAGTTGAAGTTTTGTCTTGGATTAATTAGTTTTGTCATAAAACTTTTTAAATAACTTCAGTAGAAGATGCTGAAGTTATTTAGTTCATTTGTAAAAACTTCAGCACTGAATAAGCTGAAATTTTGTCCTGGATTAATTAGTTTTGTCATAAAGCTTTTTCAAAAACTTCAGCAGAAGATGTTGAAGTTATTTAGTTCATTTGTAAAAACTTCAGCACTAAATAAGCTGAAGTTTTGTCCTGGATTCATTAGTTTTGTCATAAAGCTTTTTCAAAAACTTAAGCAGAAGATGCTGAAGTTATTTAGTTCATTTGTAAAAACTTAAGCACTAGATAAGCTGAAGTTTTTTCCTGGATTCATTAGTTTTGCAATAAAGCTTTTTCAAAAACTTCAGCAGAAGATGCTGAAGTTATTTAGTTCATTTGTAAAAATTTCAGTACTAAATAAACTGAAGTTTTGCACAGGTATTAGGAAGGCGGCACCTGAAGTTATAAAAATTAAGGTATAAATTAAATAATTTTAAAAATATAAGTATAGATTAAATAGTGGCGACCAAATAGAGCGTGCCATGCAATTTTTACATGTCTAAAGTATTGAATGGCAGATTGGCAAGTTAGGTATACCAAAGAAAAGATCATATCACAAAATCAAAGTGAATATATGAACGGTAGATATATTGGAGAAAATGTTCTTCTGGCCCAGAAAATTATTGATATTAAGAGACATAATAAAGGGGCCCAATATGGTTATAAAGTTGAAATTTTTATATTCCTATACCATATATGAAACCTTATCACCCTCCATGTTTAAGGTTTGATTTAATTATATTTAGTATACCAAATTACCAAATCTATACCATAATTAATTTAGGATTATAATTAATGGGCAATTTTTTACTCTTTAATTAAAAGGGTATAATTAATGGGCAGATTTTTACTCCTTAATTAAAGGTGTCCATATATCCCACGTTTCTCTCTTCCCATCATTTGTAACCAGCCGTTTTCCCCTCCCATTTCTTCCTCTTCTCCCTTCCTTCTTCTTCAAATTATAGAATTCAGACCTTCGAGATTCAACAAGTCGAAATTGCTACATTCTGTTCTTCATCGTTTTCAGAAATTGGCGATCATATATATGTTCTTCATCTTTTCTTCTCTCAAATCCACCATTGACAACCATTAAAAAGCTTGAAAGCTTGAATTCAAATTTGGGTTTTCAAAAATTATTATTTGTTTGGATTGGGTGTTGTTGAAAATCGACGGGAATATGGTTTGGAGTTTATATCTCAATTTTGAGGGTTTTTGGTGAAGATGGGACTTGGTTTTGACTGATTTTCAGATTGAATCTCGAAGAAGAAGAAGAAGAAGAAAAATTACAGAAATTGTAGATAAATTGTAGTTAAATTGTAGTTAAATTGTAGATTGTGTCCAGAATGTAGTTAATGTATAGTTTTTTTGTAGACAAATTGTATTCTAAACATCATAATAACTACATTTAATATAACTACAAAATTTTCTATTCATCTACAAAAATTCTACAAAAAAACTAAAAATAAACTACAAAGTCAAACAGATCTCAATATCGTATCACCCAATTCTCATTCGATTGTAGTTTAATTGGGATTTTCGACATAATTGCGTTTTTTGCAGAAGATTTGTAGAAGTTTTAGTCATTTTTAATTTGTGAAAACAAAAAACAAAGCATCTACAATCAAAATACAAATAATCTACAATTTATCTACAAAATATCTACAAATTGGGTACATTGAATAGAAAGAGACGAAAATTAATACAGCGTGATTTGCATTTGAAATTTTTTGAAAGAATATTTAATTCCCCAATATTAGCGCACCTAAATAAGGAATTTTAATACTATAATGATTCCTTATTTAATGAAATATCTGAAAGAATATTTACTTCCTTAATTTTAGCGCATAAATAGGAAGATTATATCTACTAAGATTCCGTATTTAATGCATTATATCTGTTTTGTAAAAAAAACTATTAACAGGACGGGTAAATTTCAAATCATGAACATATTTAGTAATATAGTTTCCTATATGGTATAGGAACGAAAAAGTCTTTATAAAGCTGGATATGAATAAAGGGAGAATGACACAATTATCCACAAAAATAAAATTATTTATCCTTGCCTATTTTTTTTTTTTTTTTTTACCCATCAAACTAATTACATTTTCTACCCATAATAGTTTTGTGAGAATTTTTCTCTTTTTTCTTTATTTCTGTGCTTCTTTTTTTTTTCTTCCTTTTTACTTTATTTTCTCGTTTTCTTTTTTTTTCTCGTTTTCTTCTTGTTTTTTTTTTCTTTTTTTCTTTTCTAATTTTATTTAACTTATTTTTTTATATTCTTTTTCTCTTCATAATCTAATTTCATTTACTGTTTTCACTTTTTTTTCTTGTTCTTTTTTTATACAATAAGAAAAAATAACTGATATAGTAAATATTTATTTACTTTATTTTAAATATAACTAGTATAATATACTTTTTATCTTTTTTCTTATTTTTAAAATTCAATTATTAAAATGAAAAAATATCAGTTGTCACTTGATCTAATTCACTGAATATCACACTGACTGTTGTTGAACGCTATAAATACATAATCAGATTCTAAGAATCAACACGTGATTGTCATGCAAACCTTGATCTCATTCATTATAAATATCAATACACACTCTACCATAGCAGTAACACAACTAGTGATGGGGCAAGAAAAACATAATCTACGGCCACCAAATCTCCATATATACTAGTTAGAATAGAAATGATAATAAAATATTAAAAAATGCAATAAAGATGTTAGTAGCAAAAAAGACTTCTAGTACCATATAATACCAATATAGTATACATGTATACCAGCAAAGTATATGATTGCTCTTGAATATTGCTACAACTATCTGCGACTATACTATTGTACCAAAAAAGGATGCAATAAAAGTATGAGATAATTACATGCTCGCATTGCAAGCTAAATATTCGCAAAGCAACTTGCTCATTCCATATACTAACAGGGTATATAGTTGTAGGTCGTTACAATAATTTTCTATAAATATAAAAACTATTACATAATACACATAATCTATGTCCATTGGCACAAAATAATTTCAGCACTGCAAATTATGTTCATATAAATAATTTCAGAATACTAATCGCTTAAAATGCAGCTAAAACAACCAAAAAAATGTTCAAAATACCATATGATACCAATATGGCATATAGCTATACCAACATGGTATACAACTTTATTGGTTAATTTTCGGCAAATGTATGACTATACTACTATTACATAACACACATGCATACACAGAAAAATAAAAACATAGTGTATCATATCTTAATATAATAAAGTATTTTAAGATATTGTACTATATTACTATTATTCAAAGAAAATCAAATAGTGTACCAATTAAATGCAGTTAATACAACCAAAAATTATTCAACTAGCATATGATACAAATATTGTATATAATTATTATACTAGGGTATATAGATGTACGGGGTTGTTCCAACAACTGCATATAACTATAAAAACTATTACATAATACACAAAATCTATGTCCATAAGTAAAAAAAAATCCAACACAGCAAAACATGATCATATAAATCATTTTCAGGATAGAATTCACTTAAAATGCAGCTAAAACAACCAAAACAAATTCCAACTACATTATGATACCAATATGACATACAATTATACCAACAGGGTATACAGTTCTACTAATTAATTCCAGAAAATTTTATATGACTATACTACTATTACATAATACACATGCTTAAAGAGAAAAAATAAAAAATAGCGTACCACATATTAATATAAGAATATTTTTTAAGATATTGTATTATAATACTATTATATAAGACAAATGCACAAAGAAAAAATTAAAATGATTACATAATACACATGCATAAAGGAAATTTTTTAAAATAAAATTAAGATATTATACTATTCTACTATTACTAAAGAAAAATCAAATAGTATACCAATTAAATATTGCTAATACAACTAAAAAATGTTCCAACTAACTTATGATACTAGTATAGTATATAGCTATACCAATAGGGTATACAACTGTACGCAGAGCTTTTTTTTTTAAATTTAATTATTAAGCTAAAATAATATCAGTTGTCACTATGTGGACAACAATTGGAACAAAAATTCAGGACAATCCTTTTGAAATTGTGGTATGCACGGCAACCAGGAGTTTCTCCGATCAACTTATTCCTCTTGCCATTTTTCTCACTACGAATATTCTATTTCATTTTTATTTTTATTTTTATTTTTTAATAATTATTAATATATATTTCTACGGTCAAAGTACATATCATAGACGAAAAGATAGTCAAAAGTAATGTAATTCAAGTCATAAAATAAAACAAAAAGGGAAATAGATTTACATTTTTCACTTGCCCCTCACGTGGGGTAAATCAAATTAAAGGGGAATAGGAAATTGAATGGTCTTGTAATATGTTTGCGCTGTATAGGTAAGAATTGTAATTAATTTTCAAATGGACAATAACGGATAAATATGTTGGCCTTAATAGGCATTATGCGTCATTTCCTCGTGAATAAAATATATGACAAATTATCTTGGAAATTTTTGTGCTTTGTCATGGGATGCAGGGGTTTTAATGAGCCGTGGATCCACATTATCTGTAATCTTCTATCTAATATAGGCTATACTATTATTATGAATAATAAAAGATAGGGTTGTCGATGGATCTTTAAACTAACCGAATCGATTACGAGGCTTCTTTTAATCAAATTGTAGGTTTTAATATAAAATTATAACCGTATCGATCATTAGCATAGTATTTTAATTTATAAAAATAAACCGAAAAAATGTTGAGCCGTCCCGAATAATTTTATATAAGAAAAGTATATTTTACATATTAAGTTTTAAATAATAAAACATTAGTCAGTAAGTAATTAAAGCCCAAAATCTCAACTCTCAAACATGTTATGCTACTCCTAGTGGAGCTAAATTAGTTCTAGTTATCATCTTGAGTAGCAAGACACAAGTATTCCAGCGATCTTGAGTAGCAAACCATAAGGTATTGAATATCTTTCCTCTCGTATGATTTAGATTTTTCTTATTATATACTTAATCTTCTAGTAAACTATATTCTTGAGCCCATTCTCAATTATATTCCAACTCTTATGATCCATATTTCTTTTGTTTGTGCTCAATTCTATTATATAGTTGAATAGTGAGATAAATCTCTATTTTGGCTATCTTTCATATTTTTTTGATTTACTGCTTTTTAAATTATAAAAATATCTAGAGAGTTTTGTTGGAGTCCTAAGTACGTATTTTATCACCTACTAACTTTTATTAGCGACTCTTACATGACATTTTAAGATACCAATAATTAATCGAGTCGTACCGATAACTAAGAGAAACCGAGATGACTGAGACGGTTTCGAAAAGTCTAATTTTGGTTATATAAAATAGAATAACCGAAAAATTGATATGGTACAAATTTTATAAAATAGTCGGCCGAAGATCCACACTAGGAGTCGTTTGGTTGGAAAACAAGTTATCCCGAGATTATTATCCCACCATGCCACAGGGATAAATGTTTACCCGTAAAATGGTACAGTTAAATTTATACGTGATTTCTAGATAAGTGAACTAATTTGATCCTGAAATAATATATAATTGAAGAAATATACAATACTTAGCTTTAGAATGTAGATGAAACAACAGAGACGATAATTCCGTGAACATGATTTCCTGTCACAACAATGATGAGATCAAAAAGCAAGAAATAAAAATTGTATAACGCTTTTTTATAGAATATAATGTAAGTTTAGCCAGAAAATTCGTGTCCTTTACAATGATAATTGTGCTAACTATTTATAACTATGCCTAGAGAAGGAGGTCTTAGGATCATGTCCTCTTTTAATGTCAATTATGAGGGCCATTGATGAAGATATAATGGTGAACATAAATGCCAAATCTATGTAACAGACCGTCGCTCTTAATGCTGCAAAATATTCACTAGTAAATGTTACCGGGCGCAAAGCATTTACTACACCTTTATGAACGTTATCCTTTCAGGTGACAAGAGAAACGGCTTCGTCCGGTCCTCGGTCATCCCCATATTGGGTTCCACGTGTCCTCCTTTTAGACAACCACGTGTCATATCATATTTTACCCTATATAATAAAGATAACATTACAATTTCGAGATAACTAATTCCGAGATTAGTTATACTGCAATTTTATCTCAATCAGACATAATATAAACTCATATCAAATTTAATCCCAAATTAGTTATCCCTTATTCCTCATTATTGAAAGTTTCGCGTTGCCGCCGAAAAGGTGACCCCGTTAGTCTCATCCCCCCCTCCCCGAAGATCATATTGATCGTTTGGAATGGGGTTTCTTCTCCTGCTTTAGAAGGTTCCACGTTGTCTCTGTTGCGACCATAATTTTTCTTAGCTCGATCACTCAAGCATTCTCGGAGGTGACCATTCTTCAATAGTGTTGCCACTTCTTCCCAGAGGTGTCGGCAGTCCCCTGTTCGATGACCGTTCATCCCGTGGTATTAGCACCATAAGTTGGAATTCCTATGCTGGAATTGGACCTTATAGGTCTCGGGAATCATGCCTCTTTAATGATTCTCATGGCTGACACCAGTTCCACTACACTAACATTGAAGTTATATTCCGATGACCTGGGGTAAGAAAGATCCCGAGACCCTGACGCTTCTTTATTTTGGAGTGATCTATTATTTCGTCCACGATCGGTCCCTCTATCAACAGTGAACTTGTTTGCTACTCAGAAGTTTCTGCCACGACCTTCGGTCCGCTCGCAAGGAAAGAACCGGCCCCTCGAAGTCTGTCTATCGTCGTTGTAGTCATCCTTTGATTTTTCTTTGCTCTTCTCCGGTCCTTTTGCCGATGATGTAGAACGACCTAGTCATTTTTTATCCTTATCTTTGACTCGTACCAGTTGTGAACATATGCCCAAGTTATTGCTTGAAACTCAAGCAGGCTCTCCTTCAACTTCCGTGAAGCGTATATACTTCTTGGATTCAATCCTTTGGTGAATGTTTCAGCCGCCCATTTATCAGGGATAGCCGGGACCAACATCCTTTATTTTCTAGAATCGGGTAATGAATTCTCTCAATAATTCAGATTCTCCTTGTGCGATCATGAATATGTCGGCCTTCCGGGCTTGCACTTTTATGGCCCTTGCATTAGCCTTATTGAAAGAATCTGCGAGCATCTCAGAGGAATCTAGGGAATGCTCGGGTAACAAGAATACCACGTTAGAGCTCCACTCGAGAGAGTTTCTCCAAGTTTCTTTGGCAACACAAATTCAATTTGTGACGAGCTGAATCATTTTATTTCACCGTCGTTGTGTAGGTAGTAATATGTTTCGTGGGTCTGAAGTTCCATCATTTTTTGAATTTTCAGGCATTATAAACCGCTTCTGGATTAGCTCTGGTGCCGCACTCGGCTTGTACGGTAATTGAATATACTTCTTCGAGTTCGGCCTTTTAATACCGGTGGCGCGCTCACGATTTGGTCCATTCGAGCGTTTACTTCGTTCATAAATCGTAAAAGCTCATCCTTGAACGAGTTATTCTCGTTGTTGAGACCAGAGCTGCTCCCCCCAGTTCCATCGGAGCCAACTTCACCCCTAGGAGTGTTCTTGTCTACTCTCTACGTTGTTTGGTCCGCGAAAACAACGGGAGGGATTGGATCTCGTCTGTTTGCATTATTTGAAGCTCCCAATAGTGCCTACTTATGTTCCGTCATAACCTGATCCTGCCACGTGAGATGGCCTAGAATGATTGCATGTTGCTCTTGCAGGACCCTCACCGTAATCGTTACATGCTCCTCATCAGCATCATCGGGAGTTGTCTCCTGAACCCGTCGAGGGTACCGCCTGTCATGCATTGGCGCGACGTCATTCCCCTCATTGCGGGTGAAATTGATTGAATCCTCGAAATGAAGCTGACCCCCTTGAATTTCAGGGCTGTGTGTGACGTAAACAGTGCAATCTGCCATTTTTGTGATTTTTTCTAAGACAAAATAATCAAAACATGTTAGTAAAAAAAGGCAAGGCTCAATTTAGTTGCACGGATGTCTAGGCCCCACGGTGGGCGTCAAACTGTTTACCTGTAAAACAATACATTTGAATTTATACGTGGTTTCTAGACAAGTGAACTAATTTGATACTGAAATAATATAATAATTGAAGAAATATATAATACTTAGCCTTAGAATGTAGATGAAATAGCGGAGATGATAACTCCGTGAACACGGTTTGCTGGCACAACAATGATGAGATTAAAAAGTAAGAAAGTAAAATATTATAAAGCTTTTGTATAGAATATAGTATAAGTTTAGCCAGAAAATTCGTGTCATTTACAATGATAACTAAGCTCACTATTTATATCTATGTCTAGGAAGGAGGTCTTAGGATTGTGTCCTCCTTTAATGTGAATTATGAGGGGCATTGATGAAGATGTAACGGTGAACATCAATGCCGAATTCTATGTAACAGACCGTCGTTCTTAATGCTGCAGAATATTCTCTAATAAATGCTAATTGGCACAGAGCATTTATTAAACCTTTATGAATGTTATTCTTTCTAGCGACAAGCGAAACGACTGCGCCCGGTCTTCGGCCATCTCCATCTTGGGTTCCACGCATCCTCCTTTTAGGCAACGTAACCATGTGTCATATCATATTTTGCCATATACAATAAAGATTGCATTACAACCCCGGAATAACTAATTTCGAGATTAATTATAGCGCGATTTATCTCAATCAAACATAGAATAAACTCATCTTAAATATAATCCCAAAATTAATTATCTCGTATCCTCCTAATTGAGGAGCACATATTTATGGAGAGACTGGTCGGCAGAGCTGTTTGGCAGTAACTATTTATTTGGATCCCTCCCAGGGATGGAAATAATACGAATTAATGATTTCATGCAAGTGGTAGTTTATTTAAGCAACATTTATGAGTTCACGCAAGTGTTCTTATTTTGTTACAAAGTACAAACAAATATAGGATTGTCTTCGTTTTCAGTCAGACAATTGAAAAAGAAAAAAAAAACTTGTTAAACCAATTAGAGAGTTTGTTTGACCAATAACTATTACTTAGAAGGTTTTACAAAAATTGAAATTAGCTTTTGCTTCATCTCTATATGTTATAAATACTGTGGCAGATTATTAGTGACATAAATAAAAGCAAAAGTTATTTTTATAAGTTAAAAGGCAGAAAATCTAGAGAAAATACATTGTTCAAACAACTTGTTTGAATGGTTGTTACATGTTGTATTGTATTGTATTGTTGCATTAAATATAATATTTAGTTTGATTGTATCGTATTGTTAGATCTGTCACGTAACGACGAAAAGTGCCGCTTTATGAACGACCCATTTGGTATGGTCGCGTTGTTCCCTTTTTTTCCTCATCTTCCCCTTCCATGTTATTGAATAATCTTATTTTATCATCTACCCTATATTTTTTATATAATAATTCCACCTTTTACCATGCTTTTTTTAAATATAATACTGCAAATTTATTATTCATTTTGTTGGTGCATGATATCATGAAACGATAAAAAATAATACTATCTATCCAAATATCATATATATCAAAACAATGCAATACAATGCAATATTATACATTATATTATGAAACAATACATAACAACCACCCAAAGAAGGAGTTCGCATTTTTAGACAAGTAGACGTCAATGTGCCCAACTTTTAAATTAAAATTATTAGGTAATCAAATGTTGCTTGTCTTAATAAATGTGAGAATGAGAAAGAGAAAAATAAGTAAATGATTTAGGATGGTTTGGTTTGAATACGGTTTATATTGAGATAATTTATGTTGGGATTAGTTATTCTGGTATTATTTTTTATCTATTATTTGATATATTGTATTATAAATAACAATTGTATAATTTCTAAGAAGAAATATAAGTTATCCCGGCACTAATTATCCCACCCCCTATAAGGTATAAGTTATCCCAGTACTAATTTTAATCCCGAGATAACTTATACCAAGTTTGCTAACCAAACAAAATATTAAAATAGTATTAAATTTTTATACCAACACTATACCTTCCTATACTTAGTACAAAACGACCCTTAGTGAAATAAAAAAAGGGAAGTTAATTGAGCTAATCTATTTATTACAAAAAAACAAGATTTTTTTAAGTTTGATTAGCTTTGGTAACTATAGATATCCAAGTATTCAACTAACATATTATTGAATAATCCTGAATTTAAGGATAAACAACTTGGCAAGCTCTATCGCATTAAGTGACAGCGAGGGAACAGAATGAATACAGAGAAATAATGAGAAAAATTATCTGGTACGTCTCAAAAAATAATTCACCAAAGACTCTTTACTATACTTTAATTTTAAACTCCATAATAATTAAATCGAATAATTTTCTTTTATTCTATTTTGATGCACGATGTTGGTCTAGTGAACGGGAGGCTTGGAACAACGGTAAAATTATTACTGTGTGACATATATATTACATGTTCGAGCCGTGAAAGCATTTACTAATAATTGCATTAAAGTAGATGTCCACATCATACCCCTAGGATACAGTCACCCCTGTGTAAATCATACCCCTAGGATACGGACACCCTTGTGTAAATAGAATATGCTTTGTGCACCAGGCTGCCCCAACGTTAGTTTTAGTATGAAATAATTGAATACATATCGGTTTTAATCGAAACTTTGTCTTGAGTTTATTTTTGTAAGAAGAAATCAAAATAATAAAAGTAATGCTATGAAACAATAAAATAAGAAGAGCAATATTGCAGAGAAAGAGAGCGAGTGAATTCTTATTGAATTTTGGAATGAATTATAATGGAATATAATCTCTCTGTTTATAGGGAAAGAGTGACTTAGTCTCCAAGTAAAATCCCTAAGATTTCTCTAAAATATAGACATTCACCTTAAATAGAATTCTATTTATAACACTCCCCTTGAATGTCTATTCAACAAATAATGTGTCTCGTTAAACCCTTAACTAAAATAAAACTCAATGGGAAAAAAATTCTAGAAATAGAAAAAGAGTACACATGTTTAAAAAATACGCCTTTTGGTTGCCTCATTAAAAACCTTGCAAGGAAAACCCAGTGGGACAAAACCTTGTAAGGAAAAAAGAGTACAACGCGTATTAACTCCCTCTGATGAGAGCATCAATTCACATCTTTAAGCCTTCGCATCTCAATCTTGTGCACTAGCTTTGTCATGACCCGAAATTCTCACCGTCGGGATCGTGATGGCGTCTAACGTTGAACCCGCCAGACAAGCCAACGTATTTAGTTATATTTAGTAAAACCTTTAATTATTAAGCGAGAACAGGTAAAAATCGACTTTTCCGTAACTAAAAGCTTAAAAGTAAGAACAAATAACAATGAAATGCATAACTAAATCCATAAACTTAGCAAATTCTCAAACTAGCCAACCCGGATCGTTGGAATCACAATGTCACAGACTATCTATGATTAATACAGATAAAAGGTCTGAAAGAAATAATATAACTGTTTTCTGAAGTACTAGAAACAGAAATAAAGGAAAGTGGAATAAGGAAGGGGACGCCAAGGCCTGCGGATGCCTGCAGGTCTACCTCAGTGTCTCCGGTGGACTGAAGGATACTCCCTCGATCAGTGTCCACTGGGTCCGGTACCGTAATCTGCACAACATAAAGAAGTGCAGGTGTAGCATCAGTACAACAGACCCTATGTACTGAGTAAGTGCTGAGCCTAACCTCGGCGAAGTAGTGACGATGCTAGGACACGACAAATAATAAACACCTGCGCAATTCAATAATATATATAACAGGAATAACGACAGGAAAATGACCAGTTAGGTGTAAAACGGGGGAGAACATGTTGGGGACAAGGGGTAAACAATTACTAAATCACATAACAAAGCAACAGTCTAAGTATCAAAAATAGCACAAAAAGTAAACACATAGAACAAACAAGTACACGGTATCACCTTTCGTGCTTTACTCTCATCCTCACCAAAACAAGTGCACGGCATCACCCTTCATGTTTTTACTCTCATCCTCACCAAAACAAGTAAATATATAAAATAAATACACGGCATCACCCTTCGTGCTTTTACTCTCATCCTCACAATGCAACGAATAAATAAAACGGCACGGCATCATCCTTCGTGCTTTTAAATATTAAATCATGACACGGCATCACCCTCGTGTTTTACACTCTCATCCTCACAATACAACAAATAAATACACGGCATCACTCTTCGTGCTTTACACACTTTCTCACAATGCAACAAATAAATACACGGCATCACCCTTCGTGCTTTACACTCTTCCTCACCCAAACAATATCAAGAACAACAGTTTGGCAAGGAAAAATCAATAACATGTATCATAATCACAACATCCCGGCAAGGGAATAACAATAGAAATAAATACCGTCCCGGAAAGGGACACAACTATAACCAATCTCGCTCAAGTGTAAAACTTAACAAAATAATCCTCAACCGACAATTAATCAACAGTGTTCGCAACCAAGTATTTCCAATAATTGAATAACCTCCAAAATGAAACCTACTTCATAACACAGTAAATAACGAAGAAAAAAACATATATCATAATGGCCGACTCACAGGCATGCTTGACAACAATGCATAGGTACTCGTCACCTCACCTATACATTGCACATGAGATAAACACGTAGCACATATGACTCAGCACCTATTCCCTTAAGCTAAGGTTAGGCCAAACACTTACCTCGATGCCACGAACACAATTCAAGCCTCAACTACCGCTTTACCTCTTGATTCCACCACCAACTCGCTCGTATCTAGCCACAAGTTACTTAATTATATCAATAAATGCTAAATGAATCAATTCTAATGCATTGAAATGAGTTTTCTGTTTTCCCCAAAAAGTCAAAAATCGACCCCGGGCCTGCTTGGTCCAAACTCGAAGTTCGGATCATAACCCGATTACCCATTCACCCCGGGCCCGGATATATAAATTATTTTGAAATCCGACTTCAATTTGAGGTCTAGATCCCCAAAATTTAATATTCTTAGTTTTTACCCATATTCTCAATTCCACCATGAAAACCCTAGATTCTAGGATGAAATCTTGTAAAAAGAAGTTAAAGATTAAAGAAAATGAGTTAGAAATCACTTACTAATGTTTTGGATAAGAAAGAGTGTTTGGAAAATCGTCTCTTATGTTTTTGGGTTTTGAAAAATGAAAAACAACTGAAAATCCCGTTTAAATATACCCCCCTCCCCCCGCAAGCCCCCACCGCAAACCACACAAACGCGACCGCGGCCGCGAAGACCCTTCCACCGCGGACCGCACAAAGGCGATCGCTGACCGCACAAAGGCGATCGCTGACCGCACTGACGGGTTCAGAGATCTGTACTTCTCTGAACCTGCAACAACCTTGTTCTAAGCCTAAAAACATCCCGGAACCTACCTGAAACTCACCCGAGCCCTCGGAACTTCAAACCAAAAGTGCACACAACCTCGAAAATATCCTACAGACTTATTCGTGTAATCAAATCACCAAAATAATATCATAAACATCGGATTAAACCCCAAAATCAATAAAATTTCTCAAAACTCCTTTAAACATCAAATTTTGCAATTTAGGTCCGAATCACGTCAAGTGAATTCCGTCTCTTACCAAATTTCATAGATAACCCACATAAATCATATCGAACCTGTACCGGGCTCCGGGACCAAGCTACGGGCCCGATACCACAGGTTTCACATAGAATTTTATTTTCAAAAACCTTTATATTTTTCAGAAAATAATTTTCTTTAAAAATTAATTTCTCGGACTTGGGACCTCGGAATTCGATTCCGGGCATACGCCCAAGTCCCATATTTTCTTACGGACCCTTCGGAACCGTCAAATCACGGATCCGGGTCCGTTTACCAAAAATATTGACCAAGGTCAACTTTACTCAAATTTCAACACAAAAATATTATTTTCATTAGTTTTTCTCATAACGGCTTCCTGACTATACGTCCGGGTTGCGCACGCGAATTGAGGTGGGATAAAAGGAGGTTCTCATGACCTCGGGACACATATTTAGCTAGAAATATACGAGATGACCTTTTGGGTCATCACAAGCTTCTTGAAGGTTGACGTCACCAGAGATTTGAGAATAAATCATCCATATTAACTTCAATGAATATGTTGCACCTTGAAAATCTTCACTATCACATTACCATGATCATAGAGAATTGATAATTCATTCCACGTAATATTTTCTCAAATGTTTATCATCTCTCCCCTCATGTTAGAAAAACTAACTTGCTTCCTCAATTTTGGGAACCCATCTTTGTGCGTTATGGTGTTAATCAAAATATACACCGCACATCAATAATAATAAGATGAAATTATTTGGTTCCTGACCCTGAACCAGTTGTGAGGGGAGAATGTAATATACTTTAGTATATAACGTATATCAAATTGATATAAATAACTTTGTTCTCATAAGCAATAATTTAGCTATTAAGTGGAGCACTCAATAAATCATTTTGCTAAACCAATTGTGATGTAAACCAATTTATCAAGATGAACTATCTTGAATAGAAAATCTGAAAATTATGCTCGAAGTTAAAGTTTGAGCAAGTTACCTCGCAAACACCAGGTTGCGGGTTAATAATAATCACACATATTATCATCTCATAGATGCATCTTATGTGGTATACATGGCAGGTGAATGAGCCCATATTCACCTTATATTTCCAGCATTCATGTGATTCAATCCCAATTTTTAGTTGGTTTATTAATTAATGAGAACGAGCAATGTAAGAGAGTTCGTAAAGAACTTTCTAGTTCTTTCATATTTACCCATGTGAATTCTCTTTTATTTTTGTACATTATACTTAAATTAACATGGCTAAATCAATTATGCCAACTGAATAAATTATCAATATTGATAAATTTCAGTTTTACACCATGACGTGTGCAATTATCAATAAACTCCAAGTTTATTATGATATGAGTTTTTATATCAATAAAAATCTACTTTATTGTGGTATTCATTTATTTGTGTAGTACAAACTGGAGAATAAAACAGGTAACTTTTCACATTCATATTACCCTGCTACAAGTTGTAGTAATAGAAAATATGAAAATTTTCCCTTATTTATAGTCTCAATATAACCAACCGCTTTCGCGAATACTTTAGAAACTCAATAAGTTTCTTTGAGACTTACTACGAGACAATACCTTATTGGTAATCAATTGTGTTTCTCCAAAATAGTATAATTGACTCTTCCAGAGTTCTCAATTAATTTTGTACTACCACATATTCATCAACATCCATATGGTGAATATTTCTTTCAAAGAGAAAGTCATACCATTATGGTCATGGTCAAAATTATATGCAAGATCTATTTGTTATCTTATTGTTGTCCTTTAATAATCACATTGCCAAAATATTTTGGCGTACAATAGGTATGTGACCAATGACCATTCATGCCATAATAATGACATTATTTTCTTGTTTCATCTCAAACCCCCTTCTAGAGGTGAGTGTGGTATATTCATTACCACTAGCACGATCATATTTTTCGAAGAATGAATATGTATTCGTAAATTAGATGTTGTCACATTCTCATTATGAATGGACCATAATCATCTATATGTGCTTTACAAAATCTCATGTGAAATCGATGACAAATATTACTTTCACAGAGTGAATCTTCTTTCTCTCCCTGCCGAGCTTGTTGGAAGAATTATTTTGAGAATCCTTATTATTCTCATTACCACAATGATGACGATTATAAGTTCGTCTACTACCACGTCCACATCAATTGATACATTCACTGTAATAATTTTGTCTTCTTTAAGACTTATCACATATTGCTATTACATTCTCTTAAGGGGAGTGAGAATGAAACAAATTCAATGGGACGAGTTTCCACTTCCTTGCCCACAATCATACATGAATTTGATCACGGCAAGACATAGAAATTTTACCACTTCGGATGCTTATAATTTCTTGCAAACTCTATTAGAGTTATAATCAAAGTTTATTGTCTTTGCTTGTATTTAAAATCCAATTATAGAATGCCAAGTATTTAAAAGAGAAAAATAAAGTAAAAATATTTACCTTAAATCCAAAATTTAATCGTGAAGGATGTTCATGGAACGATTGACAATTATTATACTCAATCACAAAGCTTCTACTCAATTGGTTAGAGTCTCGTACTGATAACGTGTTATGAAACAATAAAAGAAGAAGAACAATATTGTAGAACAAGAGAGAGAATTCTTATTGAATTTTGGGATGAATTACAATGGAATATAATCCCCCTAACATCTCTAAAATATAGACATTCACCTTAAATAAAATTCTATTTATAACAAGTAGGTTCATATTCAAAAGCTTTTGTGCTTTAATAATCAAACTATAGAAAAATATAAATATGTTTTATGCAATAAAAAGTAATCAAAGTATCAATCACCTAACACATTTCAATTAAACGATGATGAAAATAAAACTATATATTTTTTATATTATTTGAATGGGATCTTAACTAGTCCTGTCCTTTTTTTGTTGTTGGAGGCCATCAGAAATAAATGGAAATTTCAAGAAAAAGAAATAAGTGGAAATATATTTTGATTTCATGAAATGATCTGTTCTCTTAACATTTTACTGAAAATAGTAAATTGGAAGAAAAAGTCAAATAGATATAAATACCTTAAAAATTAGTACTACTAGAAATAAAAGATTGAAAAGTAAAAGAAAATTAGAAATCCATTTCCATCGCCAGTGTAGAGTTTTTGGCTTCTGGTGATTCGCTGTTTCCTCAATACCGAGTCAACCCAACCCTCCCTCCTTCCCAGAAAAACCCTAGAATTCCACCCCATTCATTCCCACGTACAATAATATATCCATATAATATTCTATTTTCATAGTCAAATTCATACAACTCTCTATTGATTCATCCGTTTTTGAGTTTGAATCTTTCCTAAATTCAAAAAAAAATTTAAAAAAATTCTCATTTTCTGGGTAATATTGAAAAATGGCATCGGAGATCGAGGTAGTGGAGGAGGCGGAATCAATTAACGTCGAATCAACATCCACGGCGGCGGTTAACGGCGGCGGAGGTGGAGGCGTTGAGGATGAGAGTTTGAGGAACGATGTGTATACGGCGGCGGCGTATGGGGATATGGAGAAGCTTCAGAGATTGGTGGAAAGTGAGGGTTGTTCTGTATCTGAGCCTGATGGGCTGGGTTACTTTGCCCTTCAATGGGCCGCTCTTAATAATCGGACTGCAGCTGCTCAATACATCATTGAGGTTTGAATTTTGTCTCATTTTGTAATTTTTGGATCGTTAGATTTATGTTTTGGTTCTTGAATTTTGAGGTTTTGTTTTAAAGTAAGATATAAAAATTGTGTCTTTAGTTTGTAGGTAACCAAAAGGTTAAATTGGTTTTACAAGAAAAAAATTAGCAGTAATAAGTTAATACTCCCTCCGTCTCAATTTGTTTGACTTGGCATAGAGTTTAAGAAAGAAAAAAGATTTTTGAAATTTGTGATCTAAAACAAGCAACAATAATTGTTTGGCTATAAATCATCTCATTAAGTGGAGAGAATGAGAACTTATTGTTTCTAACAATAGAAAAGTATTTTTCTTTTCGGAACAGACCTAAAGGGAAATAGTATCCCATAAATTGGAATGGAGGAGTACTCTATTACACTATAGAACTTATTATTCTGATTCTTGAAATTTGAGCTTTACTTTAAAAATTATGCCATCGTGGTCGATGGATGGAATGACGATTGCTGGAGCAAGCATTACTAGGTGAATAGTTCCATCTGTCTAATTATAGACTGTTTGGCCAAGCTTTTAAAATCTGCTTATTTTGGGAAGTGCTTTTCAAAAAAGTACTTTTGGTGAGAATCAGTTTGAAAAGTGCTTTTGGAGAGAAGCTACATTTTTCTGCTTCTCAAAAACCGCTTTTGCTTCTCCTTAAAAGTACTTTTTTTCCTTCTAAAAGTTTGGCCAAACACCTCAATTTTCTGCCAAAAGCACTTTTGCCCAACAAAAAGCTTGGCCAAACACGCTATAAGTCTTGATCGGCAAGGTTACCCAATTCATTTGCTGGTGGGGAAGTACTAGATATTTGATAGATTAGTTTAGAAATGCAAGCTTGCAACATAATGTGTCTATAGTTTTATGAAAGTTGAGTGTTGTGGGTAAGCAAAGAGTTGAATTTAAAAAAAAAAGAAGGAAATTCAGCACCGATAACTAACTACCGTATTAAGCTATTACACAGTAGAACTCATTATTTTGATCAAGTAATAATCAATTAATCATTCAACTGCCCTCAATTCCATACTAGTTGGATCGACTATATGAATCCATTTCGCTCTATCAGGTCTATGTAATTCTAACACAGGGATATTGGTAATATGAGTAACTTTTCCTGAGTAGTTTGAAAAAAAGTTCATAATCCATATCGGGTACTTGCATGCACTTGTCCGACCATGTTATGTTGTTTAGCAATTTTGTGGATTAAAGTGTTCCTCCAATTTTCTTGAAAGAGGTGGTGCGCTGGAGTAGTGACTAGTGAGTGTCTATTGTTGTGCTATAATAAGGAACGGTCGACTTTATGATGATTGCTATGCTGTATATGTGTGTTGTGTGTTTTGGTTGGTTGGGAACTGATGGTTAGTGGTGGTGATGCAATTGGCAGCATGGAGGAGATGTAAATGCGGCAGATCATACGGGGCAAACAGCATTGCACTGGAGTTCTGTTCGAGGTGCTGTGCAGGTTGCCGAGCTCTTACTCCAAGAGGGTGCTCGTGTAAATGCAGCTGATATGTATGGCTATCAGGTATGCTTTTGCTTGTATGTTCTCAGTAATCATTGCTTTACTTGTACCAGTTTTATGTTTCTTTTGCTGCTGAAGTCTCTGAGGTCGAATCCATCCAATCTCCATTTAATTCTTGATACTCCATCTAGGGTCTCATGAGCTGAGCTCGGCCTCATGTTGCTCTGTATGTAATCTGGGTTTTGCTAGACAGCATAAATTTAGGATTTAGACGTGGTGACAAGGATGCAAGGAAAGTGGAATCTTGCCTGAATAAAAAATGATAAACTGTTTGGGCCCATCCCTATATGGATCACGGAGAATACATATAGAAATTGTCCCTAAACTCCAAAGTGGACTCCACTCTGCGTAAAATTGCTAGGGCCAGTTGCATAATTTTTTCCGGTAAATCTAATGTACCTGCTGGAAGCCAGGATATACGGACACCTTACTTATTCCACATTGGTTTTGAAGGAGGAGTTTCATCTCTTAGAAAAAGATGGCAGTGTGTGAACTTTGGGTCAACTATATTGTTCTCCCTGGACTTGAGACTGTAGTAGTTAGCCAGTTAGACAATGCTTGATCCAATGCCGTAATATCAGGTGTATAGTCTAACCGGCTAACTACTTATAAAAAAAAGTAGTTAGCCGGTTAGACCTCTGCACCTGATATTATGGCGTTGAATCAATCCTTGGACACAGTGAGACCACCCAATCCATGATATGTACTAGAGCTTTCCTGGCATTTGCTTTGGTGTAACGACTGTCTCTCTAAGTGAAAAGGGTTGACTATTATCCCCTTTTTCTCCTACATTTTATTGGGGAAGGTGTTTTACGAGCTCTTATAAAAGGCATTTAATGTGGATCGTTAACTAGGTTAAACATATAAGTTATGGCGACTTAGACCTATGCGCAATTCATGTATCAAATCAGAGTGCAAAAAAAGTTGACATGGCAATGAGGGTAGGCATCAAAGGTTGAGAACGTGACAAATATAACAATGGAAACGAGAATAGGAAGCTGGCAAGGTAGTTGGAAGAAGATAAACAGAGTAAAGAATGGGTATCGTGGAAGCTCCAACGTAAACAGTTTGCAATATTTAGGGATTGTGCAAGCTTGAAGAAACATGGTTTGATACCATCAGAACGCTCTTACTTGTCAAAAAAAGGTCAGAGTTGCACTAATTTTGCTGGAATCTTGACGAATAGAGGAAGTTCTACTCATCAAAGAAATCTTACAAGTTTCACAGTAGAACGAATCAGATAATAGCCAAACAAACCACTTATCAAACATAAAGGTTATTCTGCAGCAGAAACAAAGTCCTGATTAGTCAGGAAAAGTCCTGCTGCAAGAAGTATAGTACTCCCAGTTCTTCCTATTTGTAGATCCAGTGGCGTTGATAGACCGTGGCTACTGCAGCAAGCTTATTAATTGTCCAGCAAACACATTAGCTTCCCAAGAGCTATGCCTTCTGTGATTTGAGCACTAATCATTCTCCAGATGGAATTAAAAAATGCCGACCCAAAGATCAAGTTTTCGTAAATACTACGCTGCATTTTTACTCTAACATCTTTATGCAATCTCTCATTCTGAATCTCATTAGGTACTCAATCTTCCATGATAGGTAAGTTATAGATATTAGAACTAGAGTGCTTGCAAGTTGAAGTTTTTGAAACATGGCAAAGTTTTGCATAAAACTGGACTATTGTCACTAAACTGTCCAGAGGCTATTCCACATTGTTTGAGGCTCTGACACCAAAGTAAGGCAGCTGATAACTTGAGCTCTCTTCTTGTGAAGCCTGTCACTCATGTAAGAGGAGGATCTTACTATCCAAGGCATATAGGCTCAAAGGAAGCTGAAAAGCATAATGGTCAGTGAGTTAATCGGAAAGTGCAATTGAAGTGCTTTTTGTTGAAGAAAAATACAGTTGGCGAGAGATTATGTAGAATCTAATATAAGAAACGTAACGATCAACAAAATCAACATTTACATGTGCAAAAAAATTGAAAAACCGCAATTAAGTGAAAGATAATGAAGCAAAAACTTTTTTAATCAAGATAAAAAGGTATTCTAAATTTCAAATTTAGATGTAAAGACATAAGTTTTAAGTTTCTATTGAGATCTACTTTCTTGTATTACTTATTAGAAAAAGCTAGTTTTCTTGCATTTAGATTTTATTTACGTTTTAAATCACCAACATATTTGTCCCTAAGGTTCTTAACAATTAATTTATTGCTTTGCTGTTTAGTGCCACCTTATAGAGTCATGGATCTTGAGATTCATCCTTTTTTCTTTTTCCTTTTTTTTTTTTACAATTTTTTTTTTTTTACAAAAGAAGTTTAGGAGGTTGTTTTTGTTTGATCAAGAAAGCTTCGATGGTTGTTTTTGTTGAGGCATTCAACTTAGTACCTTGGTAAAGCATTCCCAGTTAGGGGAAACACCCTTCCGTTTTACCTCCTTCAAGGATTAAGTGTGCCTCAAGCGCGTCTTCAACAATATTATTCCTACTGCAATACTTTGCTTTAGATTTTTGTTCCATGTCCTTGAGCCACTATTATGAGCTGTAGCTCAAAGTACATTGCAAACACTTAGCCCGTAACTTTTGCAATTTGTAGATCCTTGCAATGGAAGTTGGATGGTTATAAAAATGAGACAGTGCCCAAAAGGTCCTTATGGAAAATTTCTATCGATGGATATATTAGTGATTTAGTTCAATGGCGTTGTAAGACATGTGTACCTTAACTTTTCTACTACATATGCACAAAATGCCGGTCCACTTTGATTATTATTAAGAAGAGTTGCAATTGTGAGTTGTTTAATATTGTTTTGGAACATACTGGGACATATATGGAGTTGTCTTGGGAAAGAGTAAAAAATGATAAAGCTGAATAAAGACAAGCAGAATTGGGGCCTTGAAGACTTCTTGTGGGATTTTTTCTCGTAGAAATTCCCATTGGGCTTCTAGCAAGATTCCAGTTGGCGCGCAGGTTCGAAACTTCAGGGAGATTTCCCCGTCTTTCGCCATTTTCAAACTTATATAACAGGCTTTGTCCACGACAGGGTTCGCACCTGTGAAGTGTGCCTAACCAACACATCATGTGCTGCATTGTCACTGCTGAACCAAAGTCCTGGGAGTAATGTATTTGAGCTTTCCGTTTATGGGGAGTTAACAACAATTAGGAACAGCCTAAAAGAAAGTAGGACAAAGTTCTGGAACATAGGAAATATTAATGATCTTTTTGTAATCTCATTAAGGACTTCTATCACTTCTTACGTAGACAGGTGCAGACTTCAAAGATGAATAAATGGACTACCATCTTACAAGTTATTTCAGCTGCAACATTTTTACACCATTTTGCCTCAGCAATAAATGTTACCTTTTTTCTTTCTCTTTTTTCCTGATAAGCATTTCATCAGTAAATAATCTTACTGTCGAAGTGTTTGAAAGCGCATCCTGTTTTTCTTGATATTCTTTTCCACTGTACTTCCTCGTTGTCCTCACACAACTCTTGTACTTTTTTGCTACAAATTGATTTGGATATTAGTATCTAAATTTGTGAAGACTTGCCTATTACTCATGCAATGAATTCGACTGCAGGCGACACATGTTGCCGCACAATATGGTCAGACAGCTTTTTTATATTACATTGTTACAAAGTGGAATGCTGATCCTGATGTACCTGATAGTGATGGAAGAAGCCCTTTACACTGGTAGTTCTGCAAACAACATTTGTATACTTTTTTCCTGAATAACAATATTGAGGTGTTAGAAGCATGCAATAGCCTTTCTTTGGTTCTTGATGTCATTTTGTGTTTAGAGATAACTTTTCAGGAGAATTTTCCTATAAAATTTGACAATGTGATGCTTAGTTAAAGAATAAGGAGAAGCTCTAATGTAGAAAAAGTAAGAAATCTCAACCCTTGACCTGGCATTGGAATATACAAAGGAATATTTATATGGATTTCATAATCAATTTGTGTGGTGAGAAGCTGAATATAGAGAGGAGAGTAGCTAAACATATGAGCATAAAATAGTCAGCAATTGAATTTGGACAGAGATTCGCTCTTATTGCTTTCTTTAACAATCTATATCCTTTCATACTACATGGTTTTTATGGTTTACGTGGATTGGAAGTTCACTTTCCTGTCTGTTTTTGCTGTATATTGATGATATACACTTTACCGTTAGATATGAAAAGTTTGTTTGGGTTTAGTCACTTATTCATCGAGAGATGGAAATCCTTACCGTTAGATATGAAAGTTTGTTTGCTTTTGATACTGTTGGTAAATATTGTCTGAAACTTAGCTGGTCATCTTTTTGGTTGCTTTATTCATGAACTGAGTAGTGGGTTTATCCTTGCACTCTTTTTATTTTATTTTGGCTTATTTGATAATTTACTTATCTACTTGTGAATTCTTTTCCGGGAAAATTTAGGGCTGCATACAAGGGTTTTGCTGACTGTATACGTCTTTTACTCTTTCTTGATGCATATCGCGGACGACAGGATAAAGAGGGTAAACCAATATTTTCCTCCTACTCTTTTGTTTTTATCTATTGCTTGAACTCAGTGGTTTTCTTACATTTCATTCTACTATAGGTTGTACGCCACTTCATTGGGCTGCTATTAGGGGTAACCTAGAAGCATGTACGGTGTTGGTGCAGGCTGGGAAGAAGGAAGATCTGACAGTGACAGATAACACAGGCCTTACACCTGCTCAGCTTGCTTCTGATAAGAATCATAGACAAGTTGCTTTTTTCCTTGTAGGTGTTGCTTAACTTCGGTGTCTTTAACTTGATAGTAGGTTGTTTATGAGTTGGTATCCAACTTCAAAGTCCAGTGAAATCAGCATTTGTTACATCACAGTGTGTCTTTATCTTCTCTGAAATGCAGCATTTTGTGTTTTAGTCCATTCTTATAGAATAATAAATGGTTTTTGCAGGGAAACGCGAGGCGGTTGTATGACAAACGCTGTGATGGAAGTACCCGACTTGGCAAACTTTCTAAGCTTGGACTTGCTCCTGTTCTTTGTTGTACAATATTTCTTCTACTTACCACTTACATTCATGCAGTAATCACGGGTACGTCATCTGATCCTCTTGTTTGCAATCAACTTTGTCGCATTGGTTTTACTATGGTAAATATTGAATCCTGTAATTTTCTCTTTTTTTCAGCCTCAACGCTGCCAAGATTAACTGCTGCTGGCGCACTATTTGCATGGTCGGGAGTCCTCCTTGCTACAGTTGGACTAGTTATGTTTTATCGGTGCAGCAGGTAATATTCATGCTCCAGTATATATGAAGATAAGAATGTACGCGAGGTTTTCAAAAAATGCTTTTCTTTCGTTTCGCCTTAGTTAGGTGGATTTCTTAGAATCACTTACTCCTTAGCCCTTGCTATCATTACTGATGTCAAAATTTGCAATGTGTTTAACTTACTTGTACTTGTTGAATCTGAATTTGTCTTGATTTTTTGGTCGCAGAAAAGATCCAGGTTACATCAGCAGGAGTCAACACGATTCACAAAATACCAAAGATGATGTAAGTTCCAATCCTGCAGTCCTACCCCAGAAAGGCCTTCCAAAATAATACTCATTGTTTTTGTTCTGAGGTTTACATAATCTTGTTCCAAGGCCCACCTATTATTCTTTTTATTGCAATTTCCCTCTTTTTCAGACACTATAATTCACAAGATGTGTATCATTTCCTTGTCACATCTCAGGAACCTCTGCTGAAAATGGAGATAAATCATCCTGCTTTGCTTGCTGGGAATTGGTCTCAGCTTTGTTCCACGTGCAAGGTATGTCTGTATCTTATTGTTCATACTATTATTTTTAGAGACTCAGCTATTTGGGGGTTTATGTACATTATTGTTTTCCTTTTGCTAGATTGTTCGTCCTCTTCGTGCAAAGCACTGTTCAACCTGTGATCGCTGTGTGGAACAGTTTGACCATCATTGTCCTTGGGTGTCTAATTGCATAGGCAAGGTAATAGATTCCGGATTCTTTTGTGTCCTTTTCTCTGGTCAACTTGTACATTTGAGATAAATCACAACTGAATTGTGATGCTTAGGGTATATGTATAGTATAGCGTTACCTCATTGGGTGATGGTTATAGTATGATATTATGCCTTGATTCACAGTTTCTCTGATACTTCAGTATGTCTTTGACTTTTATGTTTGCCTACTAGCTCTTATTTTTGTCTTCTGAAAAATTACTTTCCTCATTTTTTTCCAGAAAAACAAGTGGGACTTTTTCACCTTTCTTGTTCTCGAAGTATTGGCAATGGTATTGACTGGTGCAGTTACTCTTACAAGTAAGACTCTTTTTCTGTACCATCAGGAAATTTTTAGTCCTTTCTTCAGTTTGTAGTCTGCTAAATAAATGCCTTTTGAGATATCAGGAGTCTTGACTGATCCAGCAGCTCCGTCTTCTTTTGGGGCTTGGTTAAATCATGCTGGTACTCACCATATTGGTGCTTTAGCATTCTTGTTCGCGGACTTTTCCCTCTTCGTTGGTGTGGCAGTCTTAACTGGGGTACAAGCTTCTCAGGTATGTTTATTTGTTTTCCTGTTAGTTATCATAAGCTCCTCAGCCTACTACTCCGTGAAATTATATGTTTCAAACATGTATCATATGCATGCAAAGAAATAAATATTATTGTGGGAACATACAACACGAAACACACAATTATTTCCTGGGTGCTGCCACAGATTTACGCACTTTGTGTCAGCTGTTCTGGATAATAGGGCCACTAGCACACATCCTGTGATCTTCAATTTGATTTCTTTCCAGATATGTTTTCTGGAAGAGACAGAATTTATGTATATGAATGATCATTGCATGATCAAAAAGCTAATTTGAATATCTTACTGCAGATGTTGTGAACATGCTTATAGTTTCACCAGGGATGCTCATTGGCATCTTATTTCCAACCTTTCTGATTCCTATTTCCTCAATATGACTGTTGATGGTTCCTTCATGTCATGTAGATGTCTCTTGGAAGCATGATAAGTTTGTCTCTCTGCTTTTCTATTTTGAGTGTCAGCAACACGTGACAGCATGAATGTAAACTGTTAAACCTGTTTGTGCATTGACGATCTTTCTCCCTCTCCTGCTAAGGTAAAAACATGTAAAATGTATCTTGACCTTTCTTTTTCCCTTTTGCAACAGATTTCACACAACATCACAACAAATGAAATGGCCAATATGATGCGTTATAGTTACCTTAGAGGACCAGGTGGTCGATTCCGGAATCCATATGATCATGGTTGTAAGAAGAACTGTTCAGATTTCTTGATAAATGGTTACAACGAAGATGTTGAGTACGTTGAGGAATCGGATGAGTCCGAGGGGATTGGAATGGTGCAAATTCCTCGCAGTTCAAGTCTGCAAAATGGTGGCAGCCATTCTAATCAGATCAACGGAAATGGCCATCATGTTATCAATATGAACAACAACCAGAACTCACACCAGGGTCATGTTCATTCTGCTCATTGTTCTCATAATGTGAAGAGCAAAACTGATTCTGTACCTGCTGGTTTGGGTGTTGGCTTAGGAAGAAATGCTGCACGTGCTGCACTATCTTCATAACCAGTGCCACAGATCATGGGATTAGAAATTAGAATCCCTCCTTTTTGACCTTTTTTCTAATGTTTATAAGCACAGTGATTTAGAGCTTGAGTTATTCGATTGGTTTACTATTTTTTCCTCTTTCATCTTGGTGCAAGTAACTCACCTCTCTAGTAAATCCTCCATTATGCTATGCAACCTCTTCAGTTCATAGTACTTTGTACAAAGTTGTAATTCTTTTGCAGAAGCACAAATGCTACTGAATTTGCAGCTCTTAGTAATTAATTTTGAAATGTTGGTTTGTGAAAAAAATTCTTGAATGAAATATGAACTTTTTTCCCTGGTCAATATGAAGATGAGCTTACACCAAGTGATATGGACAATGAGAATTTATGTTCAGAATATTTTTGGACTTGTCACGACCCAAATTTCCAACCTTAGTAGTCTTGATGATGCCTAACACCATACTTGCTAGGCAAATCAATGTTAGAACTTGATTAACTATTTTCTTTTGAATATTTATTTAACACAATAAGGGGTCGATTGGTATGAGGTATAAGAAGGTATAATGGTGGTATAAAAATTTAATACCACCCTAATACCCTGTTTGGTTAGCTAACCAGGTATAAGTTATCCTGGTGTTAATAATACTGGGATAACTTATACCTTATAGAAGGTGGGGTAATTAGCACCGTTATTTATACCTTCTTCTTAAAAATTATGCAATTGTCATTCTTAATACAACATACCAAACAATGAATAAACAACAATCCCAACATAACTTATCCCAATATAACTTATACCGGTATAAATCGTATTCCAACCAAACGACCCCTAAGACAATCTAAAATGAATTACATCTAATAAATTCCAATGCATGTCTTCACGAATAAAATAATAAATGAATGAGTAAACCGAGCCGCGAACTAAATATATAACTATAAGACTACCTTAGGGTCTGGTGTCACAATTCACGAACTATTAAGAGTACTACAAATAATGGACTGAAAGAAATAATATATCTGTTTTGAGTGAAATAAAAAGTCTCTATAAAACTAAGAGAAGACTCAAGCAATCTGCGGACGCCAGCAGATCTACCTCGTGTATCCGAACGATGAAAATCAGCTACTAAAGTCTCCTAACGCTGGACGGTACCTGCATCTGCACAAAAGAGTGCAGAGTGTAGTATCAGTACAATCGTCCCATGTACTGAGTAAGTGCCGAGCGTAACCTCGGCGAAGTAGTGACGAGGCTAGGACAAGACACCATATAAAACCTGGATATACATAATCATGCTAGCAGGAATAATAGCAATTAAAAAATATAAACAACAATAAATGGGAAGGGAGCATGCGATGGGGAATTTTTAACGTCAAGCAAGAGAAAAACAACAAGACAGAATCAGACAATGATCAACAATAATATTAGCAATTAATAATAATAAAAATGGAACTTGCACGGCATCACCCTTCGTGCTTTTACTCTCAGCCTCACCAAAGAATAAATAGAATACACGTCATCACCCTTCGTGATTTTACTCTCGTCCTCACCAGATTATAATTAAGAATGCACGACATCACCCTTTGTGCTTTACTCTCTTCTTCACATTATAAATAAATCATGCACGACATCACCCTTCGTGCTTTACTCTCTTCCTCACCATATAATCAAATCATGCACGACATCACCCTTCGTGTTTTACACTCTTCCTCACAATATAATTAAATCACCAATAACATATAAAAAGGAATTTCACAAAGAAACAATATTTCTTCATAATTTCCGTCACCAATTAATATTTCAATCTCAACTCAATGTTCTAAAAGGGATTTCACAAGAAATCAATATTTCATCATGGTTACAATCATCATTTATCATTTCAATCTCAACTCAATATTCAAAATAATAATCATCTCGGTGGAACCAGATACTAATCTCTCAACATTTCACTAACCACAATTAATCATAGATGATAGGCTTTATAACAACCAAAATAACAAGAAATAACATTTACTCGCACGGTATGACTCGACCACAACGTATAAGTACTCGTCACCTCTCCTATACATTAGATTTAGCAAACAAACAGGTAACAAGTAGTCACACAATACCTATTCCCTCAAGCTAAGGTTAGACACAACACTCACCTCAATTCCGCATGTCACTCACTGCTCAATTATAGCTTTTCCTTTCGAATTCACCTCCAACACACTCGAATCTAACCATAATTAGCTTAATATCATTAATTAATGCTAAAGGAAGTAACTTTACTGAAAATTATGATTTTTTCAAGTTTTCTAAAGAAAAGTTAAAACCCTACCCCGGGCCCGCTTGGTCGAAACTCGGGGTTCGAAGAAAATTACGTTTACCCATTCATCCCTGAACCCTAATATGCAATTAGTTTCGAAATTCGACCCCAATTCGAGGTAAATATTCGATTTTTAAAAAATTCCCTAATTCTACCCAAACCCTCAATTTTTACCATGAAAATTCTAAATTTTTGATTGTAAATTGGTGAAAAACAATGGTGAATTGAAAGAAAGTAGTTAATGGACACTTACCTATGATTATGGGAGGAAAATGTCTTGAGAAAATCGCCTTAGGTCTTCTACTCATGTGAAAAATAACAAGAAAGAAAAAAAAAATGATTGGAGTTCTAATTAATATGAACTCACTGTCCGACCCTCGCACCTGCGGTGCTTGGTTCGCACCTGCGGTGCTTGGTTCGCACCTGCGGTAGGCGCACGTGCGGAAAAGCTTCCGCTTCTGCGGAAAAGGAAATGGACACAAGGGTCGCACCTGCGGTCGCGCACCTGCGGTCGCGCACCTGCGCAGAGAGTTCCGCACCTGCGGAGGGAGGGAGGGGGGCCAGGCTCGGGTCGCATCTGCGGGTGCAGCTCGCACCTGCGGCCCAAGGCTCGCAGGTGCGGGCACACTAGAACGGGTGCACCAGCAACCTTGTTGAGTTTTAACTCAACCCGCGCATCATCCGAACGGCACCCGAGCCCTCGGGACTCCAAACCAAACATGCACGCAAGTCCAAAAACGTCATACGGACTTGCTCGTGCGATCAAATCATGAAAATAACATCTGAAACTATGAATTTAACCTCAAAACTCATCATTTTTTCCAAGGAACACTTAAATTTCATATTTCTCAACCGGACGTCCGAATCACGTCAAGTCGACTCCGATTCTCACCAAATTCCACAAATAGTACTTAAATACTATAAAAAATCTGTTACGGGCTCCGGAACTAAAATACGGATCCGATACCAATGGTTTTGAACATTAATTCATTTCTTTATTTCATTAATAATCCAGCAAAATAATTTCTTTCAAAAATTGATTTCTAAGGGACCTCAGAATTTGATTCCGGGCATACGCCCAAGTCCCATATTTTACTGCGGACCTCTCGGTAGGGGTGTTCATGGTTCGGTTTGGATCGGTTTTTCCCTAAAAAGAAACCAAACCAAGTAAGTCGATTTTTCAAATATTAGAACCAAACCAAACCAATTAAGTCGGTTTTTCTCGATTCGGTTTATGTCGGTTTTTCAGTTTTTTCGGTTATTTGTCGGCTTTTTCTTAAATATAAGACATACACTACCAAACACATATTCCGGCGACCACATTTTCAACGTGACGCTATCAAATCACTTGCCCTTTAAGAAATCTATTATTTACTAAAATATATTGATGATAATTGAATCAAATTGTGATGAATAATTTAAGGACTCAATTAAAAATATTTTTTTAACATGAAATGGATTCTTACACTTAACAAAAGAAAACTACCAATCAAACTAGAAATATAAAGGTAAAGAACTGTACTAAAAGTGCAAACGATTAACATTCACCATAAATATTTTGAAACTTTGTATAAAAATATACATATATATATATATATATATATAGGTGTAATAATAAATTTGAAATAGCTACTCCTATAGTTGGTTTGGTTCGGTTATTTTTTGATTAAAACCAAAACCAGACCAAATTTGATCGGTTTTTATAATTCAAAACCAAAACCAAACTAAACCAAAAAGTATCGGTTTTTTTGGTTGGTTTGATTTGGTTTTCGGTTTGGTTCGGTTTTTCGGGTTTTTATGAATACCCCTACCTCCCGGGATCGTCGGAACACAGATCGGGGTCCGTTTACTCAAAATGTTGACTCAAGTCAACTAAAACCATATTTTAACTCTAGAAATTACTATTTCTCATATTTTCACATAAAAAGCTTTCTGGTTTTATGCCCAGACTGCGCACGTAAATCGAGGTAATTAAAATTAGTCTTTTTATGGCTAATAAGCCTAGAAAAGAGTCTTAATTCATAAAATGACCATTTGGGTCATCACAATGTTATAGTGAAGTGCTGTTATTGAGAACATATATTATAACATAACATAAAAATTAGTTCCGAAAAAGCTTGACTTTTATAGAGAAGTGTTGTTATATATGGATGTTATAGAGAGGTTTGACCGTAGTTAGACCCTATTTTTTTCGTTGTGAAAAATTTATGATACTATGCATCGGTCGGAAAATTATTATACTTTTAAGTAATACTATTGACTTCTCGAATAGTAATAATGTCATCATTTTCCAAATGGAACGAGTAACATATAGAGCTCGTTTGATACGAGAGATACGAGATAATTAATTTTGGAAATAAATTTGAGATGAATTTATCCCGCATTTGTTAGGATAAAATCGTTGTATAATTAATATCGAAATTAGTTATTCCAGGATTGTAGTGTCATTTTTATCCCTATGGAAAGGTGAGATAACAATCACAGAATAACTAATTTCGGAATAACTAATCATTAGATAACTTGTTTTCCAACTAAACCAGTCCTCACAGGATTAGGTATGGAATATTCAAGTAGTATATGCCAATTATTATGGAGCAAATTAGAGAGTTGTACAGTCATACTTCTCTATAACAACATCCCTATATAACAACACTTCACTATAAAAGTCACACTTTTTCCGGAACCAATATCCTTGTTATGTTATAATACATGTTCTCTATAATAATATTTCGCTATAACATCTAAAAATATTTGAAACAAACGAGGTTGCTATAGAGATGTTTGACTTTATATGAAAATAAATGTTTTGAACGTGACTGTAGGCATGCAAATTTTATCGAATATAAATTCAATAAAATAGTTTGGGCCATTTTAAATATATTAGTCCAAATAAATGTTATGGACTAATATAATTGAATTAATTATATAGGTCCAATATATATGGGTTAAACAAAATAGTCTTAATCCATTGGGCTAGCCGATTTAGTTGGGCTACAAGTGTTGAGCCCACTTTATTAGGCCCAATATGCCATCTTCCTAGAGGCCCAGTTTGGTGCCACGTGTCAAATGACGTGGCGCGCGAAGTCAAGCGAAATAGCCAATAGGATTATGGCACGTGTCAAAATGACAAGACATGCCAAGTCACATTAAAAGGCTAATGAAATCGCGCCACGTG
>MDKH01095887.1:0-27495 GCA_005239495.1 Nicotiana undulata | reverse complement strand
TCATGCCCTTCTGCGCATGTTTTTCCCCATGTGCAGATCCAGGTCCTAGTACGCGGCATCTCAGATAGCCAGCAGCAACGGTATCATGAGACTCGAGGTATAATCTGCAGCGTTCGCAGATCTCCGAGTCCCCTTCCTATCTTGCAGTTGTAGTACTTGTAGATGAAACTATACGGTCTTTTCTATCCAGTTGTACTTATTGAGCAGTAGAGTAGCTTGTGATGTGTTGTGATATTTCGGGTTCTGGGTAAAGTAACCGTAAATGCCGAGCGGCGTCGACTTTAGTACGATTTACTTCACTTACTATTATTTTACCTGTTTTATCTAAATTTCGCTTAATTAATAGGCTTACCTAGTCGTCTAGACTAGGTGCCGTTACGAGACCCAGTTGGAGGGAGAATTGGGTCGTGACATGGTTAGGCAGGAGATGGCTTTGTTCCAGCTTACCGACAACATGACCCTCGATAGAAAAGATGTGGAGGTCGAGAATTAGGGTAGTGGGTTGACATGCAGTCTAGAGTTTTGCCTTGTCGTATCAATAGTAGTACTAGTCATGTATTTGTCTATTCCTAGCCCCTTATTTTTGTACGGTGTGTCATTACTATCAGTAGGATTGACACTTATCTTTGTTATTACTCGTTGTATTATTTGTTTCCGTTCTCTTATTACGTTGTTGTTGCTATTGTTTCTCTTTTGCTTCATTTTTACTGTTTTTGAGCCGATGGTCTATTGAAAATAATCTCTCCACCTTCATAAGGTAGAGGTAAGGTCTGCGTACAAACTACCCTCCAGATACCGCACTTGTGAAATTTTACTAGGTTTGTTATTGATGTTGTTGTTGTTGTTGTTCAGGACTAAGCATCCTGAATTTGGAAATTCAAAACTTAGTGTATGTTTGGTATAACGGAATTTTTTTCCTGTGTTGTAATCTTATTTATTTTTCGGTGTTTGGTACGCAAATTAAGGAAAATATTTTCTCAAGAGTATTCATAAATAATTTTGCTACAATAAACATGAAGTCATAAACTTTCGAATCAACAACCTTCCGAACCCACCAAATTTCATATACTTCTGAACCGCAAAACTTTCGAAATCGCGAAATTTTGAACCCGTAAATTTTATAATTTCTAAACCTGTAAACTTCGAAACACACGAACTCAAAACTTTGGAATTTTTAAAATTTCAAATCTGTAAACCGAAAGATGAAAAAGTAAAACTGAAACTATAAAAAAAAATATTTTTCCCGGGGGAGGGGGGAGGTGGGGCCAGCAGTAGGGTAGGTGGGGGTGCAGAAACAATAAAAAACATAAATTGAAAAATTACAAAAAGAAAGTAATAAAAAAACCTATTTTGTGCGGGGGTGGGGGGAGGGGTGGTGGTGGTGTAGAAAAACGAAAAACAGAAATTTAAAATTACAAAAAAAAAAAAAAAACCCTTTCTGTAACGAAAAAAGTGCATGGGATGAGGTTAGGCGGGAGGGTGTGTGGGTGCGGGGTGGGTTGGTGAGGGTATGGAATAATGTGGTGAAGGTTGAGAAGGAGTTTTGGAAAATGTTTTCCCTTTCTCTTGTTAAGGAAAACATTCCTCCAATTGGAGGAAAATGAATTGATAAGGAAAATGTTTTCCAAACATTTAAGCCAACCAAACATGGGAAAATTGAAAAACATTTTCCGGAAAATATTTTTCTTCATACCAAACACACCCTTAGTGTCCTGATTTTAAGTTGCTACTTTTAAACTAAGTGTCTTGAATTTCTGAACTACTGATTTAAAATTCAGAACATAAAATTTAAACTTCTGGACACAATTTTTGAACTTTAGGATATGATATCATGAAGTTTGAACTTTGAGGTTTAAACTCTAGAATATCTTATCCTAAAATTTAAGCGAAATTAACTAATCTTTAAAACATTATAAAATATGAATATATTTTAAACATCATGCTTAAAGGTGGCTACTTAGAATCATTTCCTCACAATTGTTTGGCAATTGGGTCAGAGCATTGACGTGTCTAGTGAGGTTTGATGACAATAATCAACAAGTATCCATGAACTTTATTTGTTTAAAGAGTAATCTAACATGTGCTCTTGATTGGAATATCCCACTTATTATTGTCGATGACCTTCTAATAGTTGGCATTTCAGAAACAATAGACAATCATTACCACTATTATATCAATTATTAAATTTATTGGTGCACCAATCTTAAAAAAAGTTGTTAACCCATTTATAAGGCTCGCATAATAGTTTTTGTTGTTCTAGTTTTCATTTTCACCATGTCTTTTCAAACTGGAATTCGTTGTTATGGAGAATACACTAGTTTACCGAAAAGCTCTTCTTATTATTTTATTGGTTAAAGGATATATCCACATTTCCAAATGTGCAATCTAATTTCACTATCAAAATATCAAATACCACTGTTATTGAACAAAAGAATGTCTCTTGTAATATATTGATTTTCATGTTAGCGTACATTTCCTAATATTGTATAAGTATGGTTTGTCATTCTCTCACATAGAAAGTTAAGAGGCAAGGTTTAGTATCCTCTTCCGCTGTACATATATGTCATAATTTCAATAGATCATGACTAGTTGGCTCTTAAAAAAAATTAAACAATAAAAAAAAAGTTAAAATATAAAAAGAAAAATGAAGTGGGAAAAAAAGAAGATAAATAGAGTAAAGGGAGTGGGCAAATGTAGGGGTGTTCGAAAAACGGGAAAAATCATACAAAATCGAAAACCAAATCAAATCGACCAAAAAACCGATACTTTTTGGTTTGGTTTGGTTTTAGTTTTGAATTTTAAAAACCGATCAAATTTGGTTTGGTTTTAGTTTTAATCAAAAAATAACCAAACCAAACCGACTATTGGAGTAGCTATTTCAAATTTATTATTACACCTATATATATGTATATTTTTATACAAAGTTTCAAAAATTTTATGGTGAATGTTAATCGTTTGCACTTTTAGTACAATTCTTTACCTTTATATTCTAGTTTGATTGGTAGTTTTTTTTTTGTTAAGTGTAAGAATCCATTTCATGTTTATATATATATATATATATATATATATATATATATATTTATTTATTTAAGTCCGTAAATTATTCATCACTATTTGATTCAATTATCATCAATTATTTTAGTAAATAATATATTTCTCAGAGGGCAATTTATTTGATAGTGTCACGTTGAAAATGTGGTCGCCGGAATATGTGTTTGGTAGTGTATGTCTTATATTTAAGAAAAAATCGGCAAATAACCGAAAAAATTTAAAAACCGACATAAACCGAATCGAAAAAAATCGAGTTAATTGATTTGGTTTGGTTATAATATTTGGAAAATCGACTTATTTAATTTAATTTCTTTTTAGGAAAAATCGATTCAAACTGAACCATGAACACCCTAGGCAAATGTATGTACTTTTTGTGTGCAGACGTTTGATTGCCCCACCCATTGGACAGCAAATCTCCTGAACAACGCTATAGAAATCTAACCAGAAAGGTACCTTTCATCAATAATCTGTGGAAAAGAAGAGCCCAGACAAGCTTTCAATCTTTTATCGCCACCCCTTTGAAGTGCTTTTACTACTTTTTCATCCACAATGTCAATAGAAACTTTCAATCATTGAACCATCAATACCCAATTATGTCGAGGCATTTGCACAAATTAGGTTTTTCAGGACATTATTTAAATTATGTCTCCTTTAATTTTGTTTACCATTCAAAACGGATAATAATTAAATTTATAAATGATTTTAAAAATATGTGATTTCACTTGACAGAAAATATTTGAATTGGTATTAGAAATTGGCTGTAAATAAAAACAAAGCAAACCAATGTGATGTGCAATTTTGGCCCTCGAGCTAGGTCGCCCTCGAACCAAATGAGTATGCTATTGAAAATATGAACTGAGCAACAGAGTATTGAAAGCTTAAGAGAAAAGTATAGTATATGCATTTAATAGTGATAATCTGATGTGTTTACAAATGATTAGATCCCCTTTATATAATAGAGGAGTTCTACTGATGGTACAATTCTAAATACAGAAAGAAATCTCATGATTGGCTAATTAACCGGCCTTGACTTGATACGTACAGAGATTTTCGCCACGGTCCCTGCCCGATCGCGGATATCTTGGCTTTCGGTTATTCGACTCAGCATGCTTCCCTTGATCTCGCTCGATCTCTATCCCGCTTGGTCTCTATCTCGTCTGATCTCGATCGGTCCCTGAATCACGAGCTTGACAATCTAACTTCGTGTCATGGTTTGATATTACATGGGGTCGAACCTTGGCCTGCCAACCCGGTCTCGATTAGCCATACAAAAAGGGCAAGCCCGATTTTGACCGTATACATATAGTCCCCTCATTTTTTGGATAGTAATGACAAGAAACGATTTAAGACCTCGATCTTCACCTCGGTACATGATGACGTAAGCATCATGATGTAAGTAGCAGAGGTGACCGAAACATCTCGTCGGTATAGTTTCCAAGGAATTTAATGCATGCCAGTCGACGGGCGACCACTACCGGCTTTGAACCGTTATTGTGAAATAAATAAATACCCTCCTTCTTCATCCTTTCAAATTTTACTATTAAAAGTTTTTCCCTCTAATCTCCAAAACCCGTTATCTTCTTCAAAGCTTTGTATTTTCGGACCTTTGAGTTTCCTCGCTTGTTCTATCCCAAAATACAAAGTGTTCCTTTTCAATATCTATTCTTCTTTGCTCGAAAAAACGACATGGCTAAAACATCAAAAATAGTTCCGCAGAAAGCAACTGCTTCCTTGTCTCGGCTGGCCGGCGAGGAACCAACGGCGGAGCCACGCCCCGAAGTGTTCTTCCCCAGAGGGTGTGTCATTGATTCTTAATTCAAGGTTTAAAAAACCTTCTCGGTTCAGGGTGGATGCGAGCAGGTATCGAGATATATATGCTCGATACCCGATAACCTCCTCTCCCAGGTTAAAAACGATTGCAACTATGGTGAGAAACATGTGATGGTGCTTGCTACAGTAGAAGCAATCACCACCCACGTGGAAGGGTTCCTAAGTGTTTACGCTTACCCTTTCACGTTGGGTCCCCTCAATCCAATCATCATAGATTTGTGCAAAAATACAAGGTGACCCTCGGTCAAATTCACCCCTCTACTAGAGGATCGTGATACTACTCTATTACTTTGCAAGCAAAGTCGATGGGCTTCCCTTCACCCTCGACTACCTCATGTACCTATATAGCCCTCGACTCTATCGAGGTGGGCTAATAAATCTTCAATGTTGGACCACCAGTAAAACCTTTATCGATCATATAAGAAGATAAAGATCAAGGCTGGATGGGTCGGTTTGTTCGAGTGAGGACCGTTGACTTAATCTCGGCTGAGAGTATGCCATTTACTGAGAAATGGAATATGAGACGTAAGTATAATTCCGTCCTTAATTTTTGTTCTTTGTCTTTATCATTTATTTATCCTTTCTTATCGGAGTTCTACTTGATGCAGCCGTTGCCTGGATGCCGAGTGCAGTTCCCCAGCTCAACTAGGTCAGGATCCTGGTACCGCAACCAACACATGCCGAGCGTGCATGGCGCTATTTGTCGAAGGGTAGGCGGGAGGCTAGTAGTCATAGTAAAACTTTTTTCTGACTTAGTAATTTTACCATTGTTCGAACATCTTCCGGAGCTTACTTAATTTCTCCTTTTGTAGGGCTCGAGAAGGACGTGACGATGAGACCCTCATTTGGTGATGAAGAGATCCTTCCCCCACCTTCTGTCTTGAATACGGTGAAGGAGAAGAAAAAGAAAAAGCGCTTCGAGCTCTGAGGGGCAGAAACCCAAAAAGAGAGCAGCATGTAAACCCAAGGGGAACATCAACCCTCTAACTTTAGAGTCAGTCTTATGACTAAGGGATTAAGAATAAGAAGAAGATGACTCCAGGATGGTGGCCCGTGTACGAGCTGACACCGAGACTCGAGGAGCTACTGAGCCACTGGGAGCTGAAACTGCTTTACCTAAACTCGATGAGATCGAGGGGGAAGCCTCTGCCAAAGTCCCCGAGCAAGAAAGAGCCGAAGATGTTTCACCTCGGGGTGAGAAGGTTGTTGAGGAGGCGGTTGATGCTGGCGTGGAAACCGGGCTTGAGGTACCACAAGACGAATGAGGTTCCCCCAAATATTTACTTGGGGTGATCGAAGTCAGAGACTCCCCCGAGTTTCCTTCATTCAGTGAGGCGATGATACAAGAAGCTCAGGCCGTGGAGATTTGTCACGGGGAAGGGGTCCATGGAGTAGAAGACCCTTTCCGTGGATATTTTGTTGGAGTGGAGTACGTCACTGGTTTGGGTAACTTGGAGATACTGAGGAAGAGCTAGAGTGAGGCTTCCTCGAGCCTTAAACTGACAAATCTGTTTCCGGCCCCCAATACCGATCTTGGGGGTAAGCGATCAATTATCATCTCGGTCGTGGAGGATGCGCGAGTTTTTTCTGCCCCTCTAGGGGTGGCTAGTTATCCCAAATGCTTGGTCACTGAAGAAGACCAGGCCATAATGGATGGGGTGGAAACACCTTGTCTTTTCAACGAAGCCCAACATGCTCTAAATCGGGTAATCGCAGATTCCTTTATCAATGTCAATTTATGTACTTAGACTTTTTCTCCCTTTGTATAAATCCTTTTTTATATATTTACACGCTTCAATGCTTCATCGTGAGGGTTTCCTCCAATCTCGAGGGAGCCGAGCCGGTATGCGGCCGAGATCCGAGGGCTCACCGATGAAAAAGATCCCTTCAAGCTTCTCAGTGAACAAAGAGAAGGGGAAGTTAAATGCCTCTGTGCTGAGCTAGAAGTGGCTCAGAAAGAACACGCCGAACTTGCCGATCAGGTAAGAAGAATCTTTGCAGTTAGTGACAGTGATTTAGGAGTGGTGACTAATTGTTCGAACCCGCAGGTCCAACAAAATCTCGATGTGATCGGGCAACTTTGTGAGGAAGTAGACGCAGTGAACACTGAGGCTGAGGAATCGATGAAAAGTATGGATAGCCTTTCCTCATAAAAAGAGACTTCCCGAGCTCAACTTGCTTCGGCTGAAGTCCAACTCTTACGCATGAAAGAGAAAACATGGGTGCAAATAATGAAAATCTAGGAGCTACGGTCTCGGTTGGGTTTAGCAATTTCTGATCGGGAGAAGCTGGTCACAGAACTCGAAGTCACCAAATCGGAAGTCGAAGCGACCAAGGCCAATGCTGATGCAATGGTGGCTATCTATCGGACCGATGCTGAAGCTGCTCAGGTCCGAGCAAAGGAAGTTTTTGAGGCTACTCATGTTCGATCAAATTTGGTCGCTGAGCACGCCAAATTCCAGTATCGAAGGGAGACTCTTGAGGAGATTTATGTTCGTGGCTTCGATCTTACAACCGAGATCGAGAGCACTAAGAAGCTTGAGGATGGATCCAGGGGATTAGCTTATCGTGATGACGACGATTCTGAGAGACTGAGCGGATCTGAAAGTGGAGAAAGCCTCGAGGGTGAAGATCTTCCATTACTTGTGCACTGAACACTCTCCTAACAACATACAAAGGTAAATTAGGAGTGTCATATTCTGCTTCATCATCACATTCAGCCTCTTCTTCTTCACATGATTCTCTACTTTCTTCCCTTTCATAAGATTATTCCATAAGGATTATGGTTCTTCTATTAGTACATTCACTCATTCTGTGACCATATCCTTGACATTTGTAGCACCTATTAGAGTTAGAATTTTCGAAATAAGGTTTAGAATTGTTACCTTCCTCCTTAGCCTCCACCTTTGGTTTGCCTTTGTCATTTTGCCACTTGGAGTTAACTTTTGGCTTGTTGTCATTTGAAAGATATTCCCAAGTTTCCTTGATTTTGATCCATGAAGTGTTGTAACTTTTGGATTTTCTCTCTTTGAGTTGCCTCTGTTCTTGGAGTTTATTTTCAACCTTGATAGCTCCTTGGAGTGTCTCATGTATAGTAGCAAATTTGTGTAAAATCATTTGGCTAGAGATTTCATTCTTAAGCCCTCACCGAGATTTCCATTTGTATTTACCATTCTAAGAATTCTTCGGGATCACTACTTGCTTTGAAAGTAGGAAGTGAAGCATTGATATTGTTAAGACCTTGGTCTTCTTCATCTCCCCACCTTGTACCATGTTCTTCATTACCAACATTTCTCTTATAATCATAAGCATCATAAGTTTCTACCTTGATAATTCGTACCATGCCTTTCACCTCTCCCTCTAAAGCCTCCTAGTCCATTCCTTCTAGGTTGGACTCTAACCGGTTTATCATATTGCTCGTTAGAGTCCAAATCACCATCAAAGTCATTTTGTGGTTGTTGTGGCCTACGAGGTTGTTGCTGATGCTCAACTCTTACTTGCCTACCTTGTGGAAATGGATCTTGTCTTGGCACTTGATTGTTAGCAACTTTTGGTTGATTGATTAGCCTTGCAATGTGTGGTGTGGTAGGAGTAGAACTATTTTGTTGTGTTGTATTAGTTCCCACTCCTTGGTTAGGATTAGGTGACAACCTTTGCCATTAGGTTAAGAAGGTTATCATGAGACTTGACCATATATTCCATGTTGTTAACTTTCATAAACAAAGCTTGTAAAGTGTCACGAACAAAAATCCAACTAGTCGAGATGGCACCGAACCCAACCCACTAGGTAAATCAATTAACAATTATCCAATTTCAGTGAAATAAATAAAACAATTAAATAGAAAAGGTAACACAATCTTATACAACCCCCAAGGACTTATACTACAAATCATGAGCTTCTAATATTAGAATTTACAAAGTTGGTATGAAATAAATACATTATCTGTTCGAAAAGTACATAAACAATTTATGTATTCTAAGGATACCATGAACAAGAGGAAGCTACAACCGGCACACAATTACATTTTCAAATCCGGCTCCTATCGATCTCAGCAATGTTAGCAGCCAACATCTGCATGCAAGGTGCAGAAGTGTAGTATGAGTACAACCGACCCTATGTACTCAATAAGTAACAAACCTAACCTTATGTTGAAAGTAGTGACGAGCTAGAACAAAGGTGGGGTCCAACACCAATATCCAGCAACAGTTCATAACCACGTAAAGCCAGTAATAAAAGAAGTAATTCAGAGATGAAATAGTCAGCTTATTCATACCGAGAAATAGTTCAGTGTTTTAAGTATATCAGTGAAAACCCATATCCTATACTAAAATCCTCGATAATATGAATAAATTTTAAAACAGTAATTTTCCCAAAAGTCCTTTCACCACTAAATAAGATGTTTCATTTTCTATTCGGATAGCCAGTGTAAAATGCATCACTATGCCCATATGTCAATATGTGTGAGAAGTGATGAATGATGTGATACCGTATAGCATGAGAAAAATACATCTCTATGCATGTATGTCATGTGTGCATGTCAATGCAATGTATCTAAGAGATGAACTCGTGTACTCACAGTCTTAGAGTACTCAATCTCATTGTCTCTCACTTTTCACTCATCATGCTCAATCACTCAGTACGGTATATGGCCTATCCGGCCCAGGAAAGATTCATCCCGGAATATATACATCAACTGACCATCAGTCACTTAGTACCGAGTAGGGCCAATCCAAACCGTGGGGAAAACTATCCCCAGGTATAAATGCTTCGGACAAGATCCGTGTCCAGGGAAGATCATCCCTCAATATAAATCAACCACGCTCACCGGGTGCGTGTGCAGACTCCGGAGGGCTCCTTCAGCCCAAGCGCTATATATCGCACGGATAACTCACATGTTGCATGGACAACTCGCGTGCTATAGTTTAAATATATGGATCCGCACGGACAACTCACGTGCCATAGTATCAATATCCTCAAAATTAGGCCCTCGGCCTCACTTGGTCATCAATCTCTCTAGTCTCTCGGGCTCACAATGCCATGAAACTAGCCCAAAAATTATGATATGATATGTTAATATGTAGAAACAGAGATTGAGATATGATATGAAATGAATGAACATGACTGAGTATGAAATTGCAATGTAAGAAAATAACTCAACAGCAGTAACGACCTCAATGGGTCCCAACAGAATAAGCATGTAGCCTAGACATGGTTTGTAACATGGATCACAACTCAATAACTCTAGTACATAGAGATTTCATGGTTACAGATAAGGTCAGGTAACTACACAGTACCACAGGAATAATAGGGTCACAATTTATATGATGCACGCCCACACGCCCGTCACGTAGCATGTACGTCACCTCAGCACAAATCACATAGAACGTAATTCGGGGTTTCATACACTCAACACTAAGTCTAGAAGTGTTACTTTCCTTGAACGAGCCAATTCCAATACCGAGCAAGCCAAGCGATGCTCCAAAAATACCATCCCGCGCGTTCCGTTCTTCGAACAACTTGAAACTAACAAAAAACAACTCAAATACATCAAACAATGCTAAAGGAACCAATCCCAACCGTAAAAGCTCAAATCATGAATCAAAAGCCCAAAATCGACCAAACGTCCGACCCAGAACCGCATAGCGGAACCCGACAAAATTTACCAAATCTGACAACCTATTCAATTACGAGTACAATCATACTAGTTTCACTCAAATCCGACTCCAAATCGATGTTCAAAATTCAAAAATTCACATTATGAAACTTTAGGCTAAAACCCCCAATTTCCTCTTTGAAAATCATCAACCAAAAGCCAGAATCGAAGATAAATTCATGAAATATAACACAAATCGAGTAGGGAACACTTACCCCAACTCATATGGTGAAAATTATTTCAAGAATCGCCTCAATCTGAGCTCCATAGCTCCAAAAATGATAAAATGGTTGAAACCCTAAAATGAGATTTAATAGAATCTGCCCAGCTATTACACCTAGCGAACGCGGACAATTCCACGTGTTCGCATACAACAAATGCTCACCAGCTGAAATTTATTTTTTGCGAATGCAACACCATAGACGCGAACACAATGAACAAAACTCCTAGAGCTGCGCCGATTGCATACCACATTTCACGATCGCGAAGAACAAACGCCTCAGATCCCCAAGCCTTCCTTCGCGAACAAGATGAAGAATCCTACTCAGCCATCCAAAATCCCTACGCGATCGCGATCTATACTCCATGATCGCAATTAAAGAAACTAGTAGCCCAGAATTCTGCAGAAGAAGCAATGCAAATATGGATGAAAATAGCCCCAAATCGATCTGCAGCACGCCCGAGCCCCTTCAGACTACTTCCGAACATCCCAATAGGTCACATAACATAATACAGACCTACTCGAGGCCTCAAATTACACATAAAAACTTCGAAACAATGAATCACACCTCAAATCAAAATCTATTAACTTTGAACTTTTAAAATTCAACAACTTTTCTACCCGAAATGAATCCAAATTTTGGACACAAGTCCCAAATGACATAACGAAGCTATTCCAACTCCCTAAACCACAATCCAATCGCGAAATCCACAGAGTCAACTCTCGGTCAATCTTTTAAACTTTCCAAACCTTTGAATTACAAATTTTTGCAAATTTGTGTCGTTACCTTCTAGAAACATCCAAATGCAAATCCGAGCATACTCCTTGTCACGACCCGAAAATCCACCTACAGGCCGTGACTGCGTCTAACGTTGAGCTCGCTAGACAAGCCAACGTACACAATTACATTAACATATTAACACTGAAATAATATAAATAACTAGAACAGTTTATATTCCTTTTAAGTGCGAAAATAGATACTTCTTCAACTAAATAAAAATACAAATAATACATTTCGTTAGCAACATCCCAGGACCCGGAGTCATTAACTCACGGACTCTCTATGAGATTACCAAATACAAGGTCTGAAGAAATAATACATAAATGTCTCAAAACTAAGAACAAAACAAGACAGAATAGAAAGATAAGGGTAGAGGAGACGCCAAGGCCCACAAACGTCTGCGGGTCTACCTTGAAATCTCCAAAGTGGACTAAAGGATACTCCCTCTATCAGTGTTCAACGGGTCCGACTGCGGGATGTGCACAACATAAAGAAGTGCGGGTGTAGCACAAGTACAATCGACCCCATGTACTGAGCAAGTGCCGAGCCTAACCTTGGCCGAAGTAGTGGCGAGGCTAGGCACGACAACGATAACCTACCTGTCTAGTTCTACCAAAAATATAGCAGGGAAGTAACAAATATTTAACAGATAAACAAGTGATACATGAACAAGTAAGAGGCAACAAGTATGAAGCAAAATGAGATATCGAATACAATAAATAAACAGATAAATGAATGGCACGGCATCACCCTTCATGCTTTTAATCTCGTCCTCACGATGCAACAAGTAGATATATGAGATAACGCAATAATAAATGAAATGAATGGCACGGCATAACCCTTTGTGCTTTACTCTCTTCCTCACAGTGCAATAATGAATAAATGAAATGAATGGCACGACATCACCCTTCGTGCTTTTACTCTCTTCCTCACATTGCAATAATAAATAAATGAATAATATGAATGAATCGCACGGCATCACCCTTCGCACTTTACTCTCTTCCTCACATTGCAATAATAAATAAATGAATAAGATGAATGAATGGCACGGCATCACCCTTCGTGCTTTACTCTCTTCCTCACATTGCAATAATAAATAAATGAATGATATGAATGAATGGCACGACATCACCCTTTGTGCTTTACTCTCTTCCTCACTCAAGTAATATCAACAACAAATAACAACTTGGCAAGGAAAATCATTTACCAAAATTTCAATTCATAACCACCCGACATGGGGAATAACAAACAAATATCAACACATTTGCCCGACAAGGGTCTTAGCTATAACCAATTCCTTACGAGTACGTAACTTAAAGATTTGGGTCCTCCCCTAGGACATCACAACACAATTCTTAATCAAGTAGTCTCCACAGTTAAATAATTTTCAAAATGAACTACTTCATAACAAAATAATCATTGAGGTAATAACAAATAATTAAGAAAAACGGACTCACGGGCATTACTTAAAACACAATGCATAGGTACTCATCACCTCACCTGTCCGGGCTGCACATGCATATCGAGGTGAGATTAACGGAGGCTTTCAGGGCCTCAAAACACAGATTTAGCTAAATTTATACAGGATGACATGTTGGGTCATCACAATCTCCACCTCTAAAACTAACGTTTGTCCTCGAACAGACATAGAAAAGTACCTGAGTCTGAGAAACGATGGGGATAACGGCTCCGCATATCAGACTCGGACTCCTAAGTAGCTTCCTCAGCAGGCTGACCTCTCCACTGAACACGAACCTAAGGATAACTCTTCGATCTCAACTGACGAACCTGCCTAGCTAATATGGCTACTGGCTCCTCCTCATAAGACAAATCCTGGTCCAACTAGACACCGCTGAAGTCAAGAACATGGTATGGATCCGCAATATACATCCGGAGCATAGATACATGAAACACTGGATGCACGACTGATAAATACGGTGGCAAGGCAAGTTTGTAGGCCACCTCTCGTACCTTATCCAAAATCTCAAGTGGACCAATGTACCTAGGGCTCAACTTTCCCTTCTTCCCGAACCTCATCACGCCCTTCATAAGCGACACTCTAAGAAACACATTATCTCCTATCATGAAAGCCAAATCTCGAACTCTGCGATCAGTATAACTCTTTTTCCTGGACTGAGCTGTACGAAGTCTATCCTGAATAATCTTCACCTTGTCCAAGGCATCCTGGACTAACTCAGAACCCAACAATCTAGCCTCTCCCGGCTCAAACCATCCGACTGGGGACCGACACTATCTACCATACAGTGCCTCATACGGAGCCATCTGAATGCTCGACTAATAACTGTTGTTGTAGGAAAACTCCGCTAAAGGAAAAAACTGATCCCATGAACCACCCAAGTCTATAACACAAGCTCGCAACATATCCTCCAAAATCTGAATAATACGCTCGGACTGGCCGTCCGTCTGAGGATAAAATGTTGTGCTCAACTCGATCTGTGTGCCCAACTCTCGCTGAAATACTCTCCAAAAATGGGAGGTAAACTGAGTACCTCGGTCTGATATAATGGATATGGGAACACCATGCAATCTAACAATCTCTCTCATGTAAATCTTTGCCAACTTCTATGATGAATACGACACTGATACCGGAATGAAATGCGCTGACTTGGTCAGCCTATCCACAACAACCCAAACCGCATCAAACATCCTCTGAGTCCGTGTGATCCAAACTACGAAGTCCATGGCGATATGCTCCCACTTCCACTCAGGAAGTTGAATCTGCTGCATCAAACCACTGGGTATCTGGTGCTCGTACTTAACCTGCTGACAGTTCAAGCACCGACTACATAAGCTACAATATCCTTCTTCATTATACGCCACCAATAATGCTGTCGCAGGTCCTGGTACATCTTTGCGGCGCCCGGATGAATTGAATACCGGGAACTATGGGCCTCCTGAAGTATCAACTCACGAATACCCTCAACATCAGGTATACAAATATGGCCTTGCATCCGCAGAACTCCCTCATCATCAACCGTAACCTGCTTGGCACCTCCATGCCGGACTGTATCTCTAAGAACACATAGATGACGATCATCATACTGCCTGGCCCGAATACGTTCATACAATGAAGAACGGGCCACAGTATGGGCCAAAACACTTCCAGTCTCAAAAACCTCCAATCTCACAAATCGGTTGGATAAAGCCTGAACATCCCACGCAAGAGGTCGCTCCCCGACTGACAAATAGGCAAGACTACCCATGCTAACTAACTTTCAGCTTAAAGCATCGGCCACCACATTGGCCTTTCCCGGATGATAAAGAATGGTAATATCATAATCCTTCAGCAACTCTAACCATCTCCTCTGACTCATGTTCAACTCCTTCTGTCTGAACAGATACTGCAAGCTCTTATGGTCCGTGAACACCTCACATGGCACTCCGTACAGATAGTGTGAAGACCCGTAAAAAAATTATTGCATAAAATAATGTCCGAATAAGTCCCCGAGTCGATATCTCTGAGGAAACCCTTAAATCAGACCTTGGCTTTCGCAAAAATACCCCGGGAAATGAAAGAACTTAATTTTTCCAGAAATTGGGTGTTATGCGACGCACTATGCGATCGCATAACATGTATGCGGACCGCATAGTGGTCGCATACACGGGCATATCACTGCCCACTTGAAGGGGTGTTATGCGACGCACAATGCGATCGCATAACGTGTATGCGGAACGCATAATGGTCGCATACCCGGGAAGAATGTTTCCAAAATTTGGCCCACCTGGGGGCCATTCTGCGGTCCAAAATGCGAACTGCATGTCAGGAATGCGATCGCATTCCTGACCGCATATTCGACACGGTCTGTTATTTTCTAAAATTTTATACCCGACCCCAGTTTCATTTAACCCCCACCCCCTTTCATTTTAACAAGTTTCTGAACAAAAATAGAGAGAAGGAAAGGAGAGTTCTTGAGAGAGGAAGTGGCCCTTCCATTAGAGTGATTTTCAAGGTCTCCCAAGCCCGGTATTTCGAGTAATCTCCTTCTTCCCCATTCCAACAGGTAAGGGTTCCCCATCCCTCTTTCTTCTTTTCTATAAATTTTTTTATTTTAAACAAGGGGAGGGTTGGCATGAATTTATCCTTGAAAATAGTAACCAAGACCTTGCATGCATGTTTAGAAATGGTGTTAATTTAGTAAAAGGGAGGGACTTGGGGTAAAACTTCACAAAGATAGGGTTGGTGACCTAATGGGTTCACATAGTGATTGACAAATTGCTTGAGAGAGAGTCTGAATTGCATGCACAACTTCAATTCTGAGTTGAATATGTTTAATTGTGAACTAGATTGACGATACTAGTCGGTTTGGTGGTTTCAAGTAAAAGCTGAAAAAGGAAACTCGATTCCAGGTATGTATGGTTAATTTTAACCCTTGTAGAGTCTCCCCGTTGGTGTTTGAGCATACGGTATGTGTGGTTGTATGAGATTATGTGAATTACTATCTTAGTTAATCGCCACTCTACTGTGTTATATGAGTTTGTGAACGGTGTTTTGGGTATGCTTATCTTATTATGTGCCAAGCTTATAATTGTTTAAAGTTAGTGATAAGAAAAGATGTAAATAAGTTGAACGATTATGGAAATACTTTGTACATGAATTATTACTTGGTGAAAATTCGGGCGCCTTGAGCCCAAATAAATGAACTGTTAAACGTGAATTTGTGACCCTTGAAAGGAAGGCCCATGTGATGAAATTGTTTGTTATTGTTGCTGTGGTGATGAAGTTATTGGTGAGGTTGGTTTTGAAATACAAATTGTCAGGCGGGGTAAAGTTGTTGGCACACTATATATATGATCCATTGTTGGATAAAGATGTTCTGTGACCGTGATTATTCAGTTGTTATGAATGATTTTCCTTGGTAATGGGAATATTTGTGATTCGCTCGTTGGTTGTTGTAAACTTATGTTCTTTGTGATGAATGTCTTTGTGATCAAATTGGTGGTGTGTGTTCATTGTCAGGTGGGATCGGGTTGCACGCCGCAACACATAGCAATAAGGGAGGGCGAGGTAATAAGGGTGGCCCAGGTAATAAGGGTGGAATGTGATCATTATCACTCTTGAATATGGAGGTGTTACTAATGTCAGGGAAATTTGTGAAACTCTTGATTTAGTTGTTGTGATTTACGTGCAATGTTTGCTGAATTCTATTAACTGTCTCTTATATGGGTACTGCATGATTGTACTTGGGGTAAAGTTTGTTCATACATACTAGTACTATTCCACAGTACTAACGTCTCTTTTGCCGGGGGCGCTACATCTTTTATATGGATGTAGGTGGTTCCGCAACAGGTAGCTCAGCCCGCCAATAGTGGTGCCTCCTCTTCATCTTCTCAGCGGTTCTGGTGAGCCCCTTTCCTCGCGGGGCCGTGTGTGGATGTTACCACCTTCTATTGCTTCTATTAAAAAGGTATAGTCGGGGCCTTGTTACCGGAAAGTATGTAAACTCTCTAGCATTCGTTGAGGCTCCGTAGACACAATGTGGGTAGTGTAGATATATGTATTTTTGGGTATTAGCATTACGTACTCGGAACCGTAAACCATGTTGGAAAGTTATGTATGTACCGATATTATGTATATTAAATATTAGATGTTAACATGTTAAAAGAGGAAAATAATGGAGACATGCTGTAAGATGCACTTTGAAACTAAGATCGGCTAACTCATTTGAACTAATGTATGCTGTGAACGCGGGGTAACACGTTGGGCAGGAAGGGAAAACTAGGTTCGCTTGACTGGGATCACCCGGTTACGTGCCGGTCTCGCCCCTCGGTTTTGGGGCGTGAAAAACATGGTATCAGAGCCTAAGGTTTTTAAAGTGTCCTAGGATATCTCGGAGCCATGTCTAGTAGAGCCCTTTTTATCGGTGTGTTGTCGACCACATCCATAATTAGGGGGCTGCATGGACATTTAGGAAAATACCCTTCATTTTTATTCTACATCGTGCGATGGAGTGTAGTGTGAGAATGTCTTTATCTAATTCGTGCGATGTCCTAATTTTTCAATAATGGCACCGAAGAAGAGAGCTCGACTCGGCCTAGAGGCCAACGCCACCCCGAGTGTGGCCACGCATCCTTTATCTGATGATGCGGGTGAGAGTGATTCCCCGACCTTGAATTTGCCAGACTCTTCCATGCCAGGCCAGTCTATCCCTATTCCTGCTCCAGGGGGGCTATTCAGATGTTGACTCATTTAGTGGCCTCCCAGGTCCAAAGATCTCAGGCTGCCCATGCGTCCTCTAGTGAGCAAAGGGATTCTTCAGGTTCTAGGCACCGACCCAGAGGCCGATCCTCAAGATTTTATAGATGAGATGTACAAGACTCTCCGAGTTTTGAAGGCTGATGAAACTTAGGGAGTTGAGTTGGCTTCCTATCGTCTGAAGGGGGCAGCATATTCGTGGTTTGAGATGTGGGAGAGTTTCCGTGGAGAGCAGAGCCCTCCGGCGAGGTGGGTCGAGTTCGTAGATGCCTTTATGGATCATGTCTTGCCTACTGAGACTATGGCAGCCCGTGCTACAGAGTTTGAGGTCCTTAAGCAGGGCCACATGAGCGTGTGGGAGTACCATATGGAGTTTGTGTGCTTGTCAAAGTATGCCACCCACATGATGCTGACTATGGAGGCCAGAGTTTGTCGGTTTGTTTAGGGCCTTGATCCCTTGGTTGTCAATGAGGATGTTACAGCTGCTTTGCATTCGGATATGACCTACGGGAAGATTGTGGGTTTTGCCTAGGCTACAGAGGCGCGAAAATTGAAGATAAGGTCAGAGAGAGAGAGTAGTGGTAGAGCCCGGTCAGCGGGCAACCCTGGGAGCTCGGTTGGAGGTGGGAGATCATCCTTTGGGAGAGGGCCATAAGGACCACTTCAGTCCTGTGCTCAGTCCTTAGCTAGCGTGCCGCCATCGGGGCGCGGTTATTAGCAGGGAGGTCGTTTGGGGCCCGGTTCAGATAGCAGGAGGTTCCACCAATCAGGTTGTTTTGGTAGGGGGTGTCAGCAGCAGCGGAGGGCCCCATGACCTAAGTGTAGGAGGCCCCATCCTAGGCCATGTTACTTGGATATGCCGGTATGCTTCAGATGCAGAGAGAGAGGTCACACCCAGTGGAATTGTCGTGTGCCCAGTCAAGGCACGGGTAGAAGCACTGCTCAGCCGTCCGGTTCTTCAGCCGCTGCATCTTCAGCAAGCCCTCCAGCTCCATCAGAGCGCGGTGCAGCTAGGGGGAGAGCACGGGGTCAAGGGGGACCCAGTTGGTTATATGCCTTGAGTGGTCGCCCGAGTGCGGAGGCTTCTCCAGATGTCGTCATAGGTATTCTGTCTGTACAAATGATTAATGTTTATGCTCTTATTGACCCGGGATGCTCTTTGTCATATGTTACTCCATTTATTGCTTCGAGTTTGGGGATAAAACCCGAACAGCTTCTTGAGCCGTTCTTAGTGTCGACTCCAGTTGGTGATACCATCACGGCCGCGCGAGTCTATAGGAATTGTGTTGTCACGGTGTGTGGTCGAGATACCACGGCCGACCTCATTGAATTAAAGATTGTAGATTTTGATGTTATCATGGGAATGAATTGGTTTTACTCGTGCTTTGCTAAACTTTATTGCCGAACCAGAATTATGAGGCTCGAATTTCCTAACGAGCCCGTCATTGAGTGGAAAGGGAATAATGTCGTGCCAAGGGGTAGGTTTATTTCCTATCTCAAGGCCTCCAAAATGGTCAGGAAGGGATGCATTGATCATTTGGTCCGGGTTGCGGACACCGCTTCAGAGGTGCCAGCTCCCAAGTCCGTGCCGGTCGTGAATGAGTTTCTGGGAGTGTTTCCGGATGAGTTACCTGGGATTCCTCAAGATAGAGAGATTGATTTCGGGATTGATGTATTGCCAAATACGCAGCCAATATCTATTCCACCGTACAGAATGGCGCCCGCAGAATTGAGAGAGTTAAAGGAGAAATTGAAAGATCTATTAGAAAAAGGTTTCATTCGGCCAAGTGTGTCGCCTTAGGGCGCACCGGTTCTTTTTGTCAGAAAGAAAGATGGGTCGCTTCGAATGTGTATTGATTATCGGCAACTCAACAAGGTCACCATCAAGAATAAATATCCACTGCCTCGGATAGATGATTTGTTCGATCAGTTGCAAGGTGCTAGGTTCTTCTCAAAGATCGATTTACCGTATGGGTATCATCAGTTCAAGATCACGGAGCAGGATATTCCTAAAACCGCCTTCAGGACTCGTTATGGTCATTTTGAATTTTTGGTTATGTCCTTGGGGCTGACCAACGCTCCAGCAGCTTTATGGATCTTATGAATTAGGTTTTCAAGCCATTTCTAGACTCCTTCGTGATTGTTTTATTGATGACATCCTTGTCTACTCGCGAAGTCGGGAAGATCATGCTAGTCACCTTAGAGTAGGTCTGCAGACTCTTCAACAACACCGCATGTATGCTAAATTTTCAAAATGTGAGTTTTGGCTAGAATCAGTTGCGTTTTTGGGTCATGTGGTCTCTAGGGAAGGAATTCAAGTTGATCCCCAAAAGATTGCAGCAGTGGAAGATTTGCCCAGACCAACGACCCCGACAGAGATTCGTAGCTTCTTGGGTCTAGCTGAGTATTATCGGAGATTTGTGGAGGGATTCTCTACTCTCGCCTCCCTATTGACTAAGCTGACGCAGAAAGTAGTTAAGTTTCAGTCATCCGATGCTTGTGAAAAGATTTTTCCAGAATTGAAGTCAAGGTTGACTTCAGCACCGGTGTTAACTTTGCCAGAAGGTTCGGAGGGATTCGTGGTTTATTGTGATGCGTCGAGAGTTGGTTCCGGGTGTGTGTTGATGCAGCATGGTAAAGTTATAGCATATGCTTCAAGGTAGCAGTTGTGTCACGAGAAGAATTATCCGACGCATGATTTGGAGCTCGCAGCAGTTGTGTTTGCATTGAAAATATGGCGACACTATTTTTATGGGGTCCATGTGGACGTGTTCACGGACCACAAGAGCCTTCAGTACCTATTCAAACAGAAGGAGCTGAACTTAAGGAAGCGAAGGTGGTTAGAATTGCTCAAAGATTATGATATGATTATTTTGTACCATTCAGGAAAGGCGAATGTGGTAGCTGACGCTCTTATTCGGAAATCCATGGGTAGCTTAGCACATTTAGAGGCCGGTCAGAGGCCTTTGGCTCGAGAGGTTCATCGGTTGGCCAGTCTTGGGGTCTGTCTTTCAACCTCGGATAAGGGGAATGTCGTGGTGAGAAACGGATCGGAGTCTTCGCTTGTAACAGAAGTCAAGGAAAAGCAATTCAAAGACCCAGCATTAGCACAATTGAGGGAAGCAGTTTTAAATCACAAGACTTCAGCATTTTCACTTGGCAAAGATGACGGTGTCTTGCGATGTCAGGGGAGGATATGTGTACCAGATGTAGATAATCTCCGGGAGAGGGTAATGGCAGAGGCCCATAACTCCAGGTATTCTATCCACCCAGGTTCAACGAAAATGTATCACGATCTCAAGGAGATTTATTGGTGGAATGGCATGAAGAGGGGTGTAGCGGACTTTGTGTCTAGGTGTTCGAATTGTTAGCAGGTGAAGGCCGAGCATCAGAGGCCCGGTGGGCTGACTCAGCTTATGGAGATCCCGATGTGGAAATGGGAGATGATCAACATGGACTTCATTGTAGGGTTATCTCGCACTCAGCGCAAGTTCGACTCAATTTGGGTGATAGTGGATCGACTCACGAAATCAGCTCACTTCTTGCCAGTTAAGTCCACCGATACTACGGAACAGTACACTCAGTTGTATATCAAGGAAATAGTAAGGCTTCATGGCACGCCTGTTTCTATTATCTCGGACCGAGGGGCTCAGTTCACAGCTAACTTTTGGAGGAAGTTTCAGCAAGGTCTGGGTACTCAGGTGAATCTCAGCACAGCTTTCCACCCACAGACGGACGGTCAGGCGGAGCGGACTTTTCAGACGCTTGAGGATATGTTGCGATCTTGTATTTTGGATTTCAAGGGTAGCTGGGATGATCACTTGCCGCTTATAGAGTTTGCCTACAATAACAGCTTCCATGCTAGTATTCAGATGGCCCCATTTGAAGCATTGTAAGGGAGGAGATGTAGATCTCCGATCGGATGGTTTGAAGTTGGTGAAGCGGAATTGGGGCCGGATCTTGTGCACCAAACCATGGAAAAAGTTAGATTCATTCAGGAGAGGATGAAAACTACTCAGAGTCGTCAGAAATCATATGCGGATGTTCTTCGTAGAAATTTAGAATTTCGGGTAGATGATTGGGTATTCTTGAAGGTATCTCCCATGAAGGGAGTCATGTGGTTTGGAAAGAAAGGGAAATTAAGCCCAAGGTATGTCGGGCCGTATCGGATCGCGCAGCGGATAGGACAAGTCGCGTATAGGCTAGAATTGCCCCCTGAAATGTCCTTAGTGCATCCGGTATTCCATGTGTCTATGTTGAAAAAGGTAATTGGACATCCTTCCGCCATTGTGCCAGTTGAGACCATTGAAGTTAGTGAGTAATTGTCGTATGAAGAAGTTCCGGTTTCCATCCTCGATAGGCAGGTCCGTAGGTTGAGAAACAAAGACATTGCTTCTGTTAAAGTGCTATGGCGGAGTCAACGAGTCGAGGAGGCCACGTGTGAAACAGAGAAAGAGATGAAAGAAAAATACCCCCATCTGTTTGAGCAAGTGTAGTAATGATCGTACGAATCATGGTTCGAAGGCAATTCCTAATGGCCTTATTGTTGTAACTTTCCAATGCGTGCTAAAACTGTACACAAAGTTTTTAACTAGGTGGTGTGCCACCTTTAAAGTAAATAAAAAGTATGTGAAACAAATGTGCTAAGTAAGTAATTAATAGTAGTGTAGATTGGTAAATGGTACGTAAGTAAAATTGTCTATGATCTATTGAGGTGATTGAACTGTATGGGGCACACTGAAGTAGCCCAAAGCTATTTGCAAATTGTATGCCACCAATTGAACCTTATGTTAAAATTGTGATGAAAAGAGGATGAACCATCTGTATTTGTTAAGGTAATTGAATATGTGCGAGCATTGAGGTGATGAATAGTATACCAGTTATAGGAATAACAAAATGTGTGTAATGATGCTTGAAATTGTGTTTCGGGGGCTCTCTGACAGATAGATAGGCCTAGTTACAAAGGAACCTCTGGCGAAATTTTCTGAAAATACCGGAGTTAGTGTAAATTGGGAGGTTTGCATATCACGTTTTAAAGAACCAAATGATTTCCAAAATCCTCATTCGAGGACGAATGCTTTTTAAGGGAAGGAGAATGTGAAGACCCGTAAAAAAATTATTGCTTAAAATAACGTCCGAATAAGTCCCCGAGTCGATATCTCTGAGGAAACCCTTAAATCGGACCTTGGTATTCGTAAAAATACCCCAGGAATTGAAAGAACTTAATTTTTCCAGAAATTGGGTGTTATGCGACGCACTATGCGATCGCATAACATGTATGCGGACCGCATAGTGGTCGCATACACGGGCATATCACTGCCCAATTGAAGGGGTGTTATGCGATGCACAATGCGATCGTATAACGTGTATGCGGACCGCATAATGGTCGCATACCCGGGAAGAATGTTTCCAAGATTTGGCCCACCTGGGGGCCATTCTGCGGTCCAAAATGCGAACCGCATGTCAGGAATGCGATCGCATTCCTGACCGCATATTCGACACGGTCTGTTATTTTCTAAAATTTTATACCCGACACCAGTTTCATTTAACCCCCACCCCTTTCATTTTAACAAGTTTATGAACAAAAATAGAGAGAAGGAAAGGAGAGTTATTGAGAGAGGAAGTGGCCCTTCCATTAGAGTGATTTTCAAAGTCTCCCAGGAACGGTATTTCGAGTAATCTCCTTCTTCCTCATTCCAACAGGTAAGGGTTCCCCATCCCTGTTTCTTCTTTTCTATAAATTTTTTGATTTTAAACAAGGGGAGGGTTGGCATGAATTGATCCTTGAAAATAGTAACCAAGACCTTGCATGCATGTTTAGAAATGGTGTTAATTTAGTAAAAGGGAGTGACTTGGGGTAAAACTTCACAAAGATGGGGTTGCTGACCTAATGGGTTAACATAGTGATTGACAAATTGCTTGAGAGTGAGTCCGAATTGCATGCACGACTACAATTCAGAGTTGAATGTGTTTAATTGTGAACTAGATTGACGATACTAGTCGGTTCGGTGGTTTCAAGTAAAAGCTGAAAAAAGGAAACTCGATTCTAGGTATGTATGGCTAATTTTAATCCTTGTAGAGTCTCCCCGTTGGTGTTTGAGCATACGGTATGTGTGCTTGTATGTGATTATGTGAATTACTATCTTAGTTGATCGCCACTCTACTGTGTTATATGAGTTTGTGAACGGTGTTTTGGGTATGCTTATCTTATTATGTGCCAAGTTTATAATTGTTTAAAGTTAGTGATAAGAAAAGATGTAAATAAGTTGAACGATTATGGAAATACTTTGTACATGAATTATTACTTGGTGAAAATTCGGGCGCCTTGAGCCCAAATAAATGAACTGTTAAACGTGAATTTGTGACCCTTGAAAGGAAGGCCCATGTGATGAAATTGTTTGTTATTGTTGCTGTGGTGATGAAGTTATTGGTGAGGTTGGTTTTGAAATACAAATTTTCAGGCGGGGTAAAGTTGTTGGCACACTATATATATGATCCATTGTTGCATAAAGATGTTCTATGACCGTGATTATTCGGTTGTTATGAATAATTTTCCTTGGTAATGGGAATATTTGTGATTCGCTCGTTGGTTGTTGTGAACTTATGTTCTTTGTGATGAATGTATTTGTGATCAAATTGGTGGTGTGTGTTCATTGTCAGGTGGGATGGGGTTGCACGCCGCAACACGAAGCAATAAGGGAGGGCGAGGTAATAAGGGTGAGAGCAGAGTATAAGGGTGGCCGAGGTAATAAGGGTGGAATGTGATCATTATCACTCTTGAATATGGAGGTGTTACTAATGTCAGGGAAATTTGTGAAACTCTTGATTTAGTTGTTTTGATTTACGTGTAATGTTTGCTGAATTCTATTAACTGTCTCTTATCTGTGTACTGCATGATTGTACTTGGGGTAAAGTTTGTTCATACATATTAGTACTATTCCACAGTACTAACGTCCCTTTTGCCGGGGGCGCTACATCTTTTATATGGATGTAGGTGGTTCCGCAACAGGTAGTTCAGCCCGCCAATAATGGTGCCTCCTCTTCATCTTCTCAGTGGTTGTGGTGAGCCCCTTTCCTCCCCGGGGCCGTGTGTGGATGTTACCACCTTATTTTGCTTATATTAAAAAGGTATAGTCGGGGCCTTGTTACCGGCAAGTATGTAAACTCTCTAGCATTCATAGAGGCTCCGTAGACACAATGTGGGTAGTGTAGATATATGTATTTTTGGGTATTAGCATTACGTACTCGGAACCGTAAACCATGTTGGAAAGTTATGTATGTACCGATATTTTGTATGTTAAATATTAGTTGTTAACATGTTAAAAGAGGAAAATAATGGAGACATGCTGTAAGATGCACTTTGAAACTAAGATCGGCTAACTCATTTGAACTAATGTATGCTGTGAACGCGGGGTAACACGTTGGTCAGGAAGGGCAAACTAGGTTCGCTTGACTAGGATCACCCGGTTAGGTGCCGGTCTCGCCCCTCAGTTTTGGGACGTGACAGATAGTGCCTCCAGATCTTCAAAGCGTGAACAATGGCTGCAAGCTCCAAATCATGAACTGGATAGTTCTTCTCATGAATCTTCAACTGACGAGAAGCATAGGCTATAACCTTGTCGTCCTGCATCAACACTGCACCAAGACCAACCCGTGAAGCAACACAATACACGGTATACGGTCTTGAACCTGAGGGCAATACTAACACTGGCGTCGTGGTCAAGGCTGACTTGAGTTTCTGAAAGCTCGCCTCACACTCATCAGACCACCTGAACTGAGCACACTTCTGGGTCAACGTGGTCATCGGGGCTGCTACAGATGAAAAACCCTCCATAAATTGGCGATAATAGCCTGCTAAGCCTAGGAAGCTCCGAATCTCGGTGGCTGAAGTGGGCCTAGGACAATCTCTAACTGCTGAAATCTTCTTGGGGTCTACCTGAATACCTTCTGATGAAACCACATGGCCTAGAAATGCAACTGAACTCAACCAAAACTCACACTTGGAGAATTTGGCATACAAGTGACTATCCCTCAGAGTCTGGAGGACGACTTTAAGGTGCTGCTCATGCCCCTCTCGGTTGCGGGGGTATATCAATATATCATCAATGAAAACAATAACGAACGAGTCCAAATAAGGCCTGAACACTCGGTTCATCAACTCCATGAATGCAGCAGGGGCATTAGTCAACCCAAAAGACATTACCAAAAACTCATAGTGCCCACAACGAGTGAGAAAAGCTGTCTTAGGGACATCAGAAGCTCTAATCCTCAGCTGATGGTAACCTGATCTCAAGTCTATCTTGGAGAACACTGTAGCACCCTGAAGCTGGTCAAATAGATCATCAATCCTCGGCAAAGGATACTTGTTCTTAATGGTAAACTTATTCAACTGCCGGTAGTCAATACACATCCTCATTGAGCCATCTTTCTTCTTAACAAACAACATTGGAGCACCCCAAGGAGAAACACTAGGCCTAATGCAGCCTTTATCCAACAAATCCTGCAATTGCTCCTTCAATTCCTTCAACTCTGGCGGGGCCATACGATACGGCGGAATAGAAATAGGCTGAGTGCCCTCAGCTATCTCAATACAAAAGTCAATATCCCTGTCGGATGGCATACCCGGTAGGTCAGCAGGGAATACCTCTGGAAACTCACAAACTACGGGCACAGACTCCAGGGAAGGAACCTCGGCACTAGAATCACGAACATAGGCTAGATAGGCTAAACAACCCTTCTCGACCATGCGCCGAGCCTTCATATAAGAAATAACTCTACCAGAAGAATGACTAGGAGTCCCCCTCCACTCCAAACGAGATACCCCTGGCAAGGCCAAGGTCACTGTCTTGGCATAACAGTCCAGAATAGCATAATAGGGGGATAACCAATCCATCCCTAATATAACATCAAAGTCAACTATATCAAGAAGCAAAAGATCAACCTAAGTCTCCAAACCGCCAATAACTACTAAGCAAGCACGGTAGACTCGATCTACCACTATAGAATCACCCACTGGTGTAGACACATGTACATCAGTACTCAAGGAATCACGGGGCATACTCAAATTAGGGGCAAAATATGAAGACACATAGCAGAATGTAGAACCCGGATCAAATAACACCGAAGCCTCTCAGCTGCAAACTGAAACCATACATGTAATAACTGCATCAGAAGCCTCAGCATCAGGACGGGCAAGAAAAGCATAGCACCGGGGCTGAGCCCCTCTAACCTGCACATTTCTGGGTCTACCGGCTACGGGCCGACTTCTACCTCTCATGGCCTGCCCTCCACCTCTATGAGTCTGACCTCTACCTCTAGCACCACCACCACCACCCCTATGGCGCGAGAACCCTGATACTGAGAACTACCAGAAACCTTGGGGAAATACCTCGCAATGTGCCCATGAACACCACAAGAATAACAAGGTCTCTGCTGATGTGGCTGATGACTCTGGAACTGCCCCTGACGACCCTGATAACCACCATGGTAGCTCTGAATTGGTTGTGCACTGATAGGTGCTGGTGGTGCACTAATAGGGGCTGGCGCTGCACGGTTAGATACCTGAAGTGCTGACTGAAAAGGTTGGGGTGGATGGCCGCTAGTGAAAGAATACTTGCTTTCAGATGAGGCTCCACTGAATCTATTGTCACTCCCCGAACCGATGGTCCATGACGGGCACCCGGTACCTTACCCAACCGAGTACCAACGTAGCGTATCTTTCTTATTACATTATTACATACACATG
>ML300062.1:0-34321 GCA_005239495.1 Nicotiana undulata | reverse complement strand
AAGCCACAACATGGCATAATTCACACACAATATAGGCCCGCAGCCTCACTCATATTATATCATACTCACAATATATGCATCATAACATCCTCACAATATAGGCCAGCAGCCGTACTCAGTCAGACACTCTCAATTTGCCCTTCAGGCCATAAATATACCGGGTTCTCGACCCAAAAATAGTGTTCCATTTTCAAGAAGTAGTATCAAAATACTCTGAGTGTCAAAATAATTTCACAGAAAAGACTGAGTAAAAATCACAACATATCAGTGAGGAAAATAGTAAACATAACCCCCGAAGGGTAAACAAGTCGGCACTAGGCCCCAAACACGGCTTACAGCCCAAAACAGATCATAATGTATAAATACTAATTAAGCAAAGGTTTAAAAATCGGTTTCGCAACTCAATAGTCGCCAAATAGGAAACATGTTCCAAAGTTTCCACCTTTTTATTTCAAAACCCGTGAAAGGGTGCATAGTCTGGGGTTTCATACCCTCAGGACAGGATTTAAAGACATTACTTACCTCAAAACTAGCCCGGAATTATTCCACAATGCGCTTGCCTCTCAAATAAACTTCCTAAGGCTCCAAATCTACCAAGTTTAGATTTTTATCAGCAGTATGTGCTTAAGGAACGAATTCCAATTGAAAAATATCGAATTTGGCTCAAAAATCCGAATTCGGTCAAAACCCGACCCCCGGGCCCGCATCGCGAAACTCAGAAATTTTTATAGAAAAGTGTTCTTTGTTCTCTCACGAGTCCGTACATATAAAGAACACCAAAATCGGAGTTTGTTTGACCCCTCAAATCGACCCTTTAAGGTCTCATAATCTCAAGCCCTAAAACCCAATTTTCTACTGATTTTCCATATATTTACACTGGTTTTATGTTCTATAATCATACATAATCGAGTTTTAATGATAAAATACTTACCTCTATGAAGAACAAGGATTTCCCTCTTCAAAATCGTCCCCAAAAGCTCTTTGTCCGTACAAAAATGGTGTAAAAGGGGTTTAGGTCGCGGAGGGTTTAATTAAATATGCTCGGGTAAATCCTTCATTGCGAACGCGGTACCTCGCCGCGAACGCATAGAACAAAACTCCAGCTCCCCCATTTACTCTTTGCGAACGCGATACACCACCGCGAACGCATAGAACAAAAAATCCAGGTTCTCTATTTACTCTTCTCAACTAGCCTCTAGTAGAATAGTCATAACGTTTTACACAAAATTCCAAATGACAAATGGTTTACATTTATAGAAACTAGACACAAAGGGCTACAACTTTTCTTTATACATCATCTCAAAATTCCTTATCGATTGTGAGATATGAGCCTCCGAAGTCAGACCTGCGCAACAGATATTTTCCTTCTTTGCGAACGCGAGGCACTGTACGCGAACGCGAAGAGCAAAGTCCCTAACGCCAAATTCTTCTTCGCGAACGCGAAGGGCTCCCCGCGAACAGGAAGAACAACACCAGAAATAGCCATCTCAAAACAGCCCGAAATGATCCGAAACCACCCCAAAACACACCCGAGGCCCCCGGGACCCCGTCCAATCTCACGACACAGTCCCATAACACCCCACGGACTTGCTCGAGGTCTCAAATCACATCAAACAACGCCGAAACCATGAATCGTACTCCAATCCAAACTTGATGAACTTTGAAATTTTAAACCTCTACATTCGATGCCGAAACCTATCAAATCACGTCTGATTGACCCCAAATTTTGCACACAAGTCATATTCGACATTACGGACCTGCTCCAACTTCCGGAATCGCATTCCGACCCGATATCAAAATTTTCACTTCCGGTCGGATTCTTCAAAACCTTCAAATTTCTATCTTTAGCCAAATGACTTCAAAATAACCTACGGACATCCGAATTCACTTCCGATCGCTCTCCCAATTCCAGAATCACCATACGAAGCTATTCCCAGACTCGGAATCCCAAACAGACATCTATAACACTGAAATGCCTTCCAGCCAAACTTAGGAAATTCCTTCAAAAATGCTGACTTCCACAATATACACCGAAATGCTCCCGGGTTATCCAAAACCCGATCCGGACATACGCCCAAGTCCGAAATCATCATACGAACATGCTGGAACTTTCCAATCCTGATTCCGAGGTCGTTTACTCCAAATTCCAGTCTTAGTCAATTTCTTCAACTTAAGGCTTCCGACATGAGAATTTTCTTTCCAATTTGACTCCGAACTTCCTGGATCGCAACTCTGACCATATGCACAAGTCATAATACCTGAAATGAAGTTGTTCATGACTTCCAACCGGTGAACGACGCGCTAGAGCTCAAAACGACCGGTCGGGTCGTTACAGACAATAATAGTTCTGGTTATGGTAGAACAACCAAAGCATTAGAAGGAAATATGCACAAAAAAAGATCGTCTACAAAAAGTGTTCGATAAGATACCATCATATTAGATACCTTTAAAGTACAATACATATACAATTATCTAATTAACATGACTAACTTGATCATTATTGTAAGTTCTGGTGATGTCCTTTCATTTTGAATTCACGTATTATGCTAATGTAATAATATTTTTCGTAAATAATTATTGTATTATTATATATAAAATCTCTCATTGATTAATTTTTTTTTTCCCTTCATATAAATAAATATTTAAACCATCATATGTCGTTATTGCACGGTAGTAGATATTAGTAATACCAAAAGAAACTATCACTATCGGGAATGAACTCTTAATACAAGAACTGAAAACGTTTAACATCACCCAATATTTGCATCAAAAGAATGAATAATGTAAGATTAGGCATGTTTTGCGTATAAACTTTTATTACTTATAATTATGGATTTTATAAGAAGAAAATATATGAATTTACTCTATTATTGTCAAATCAGCTTCCAACTATAAAATCTATTCTACACATCTCTCTTGTCCCAATCAAAGTACAAGAATGAAATATAAAACAAATTTGGAAAGAATAATCCCCTTAATGATACCCTTGATTTAGGTGTATATATGGATCGGGTTCGCTCGGGTTGTATCAAAACGAAATCAAACTAATTATATCGGTTTAGATTGGTTCGATTTTGTAAGAGCCTTCAAGGTTTTTTTTGTTACATGAATATTATTTCAATCTTACTTTGATAAAGTTTTGATAAGTGAATATTGTTTACTAACAATAAAAAATATTGACCAACATATATATGATCTATTAAAATACTCTTATGGGAGACTTTTTTAGCAACCCATGATAGTTATTTTCTTGGTCGTCTAACAATAATTTTTTATTGATGTATGCTTCAAAGTTAACCGAATTTAATAATTAAACTAAAAATCAATATGATACCTAAATAATGATATAACCTATTTAATTTTAAACTATTAGAATACCACTTCAAATTCGAAAAAAATATAAGAAATCTTGACATATGAATATGGAAGAAAAAAGAGTTGTTTGACGTATATTAATAACACTTGATAAGAAAGTGATACAACACATTACAACAATAACAACAACCTAGTAAAATTCCACTATTGGGATCTGAGGAGGGTAGAGTATATGCAGACCTTACCCCTACACCCAGGGGGTAAACAGGTTATTTCCAGTGGACCCTCGGCTCAAGAATGCAAAAACAGAGACAATATATCAGTATTATCAATGGTAAACAATAGTAACAATGATAGCAACATGAGAAACATACAATAGATGCAAAACACTAACAACAACCAATAGATAAAGCCCGACTCAATGAAAAATGGGTGAATAGTGTGAACATAACATTAACCATTAGCCGTCTAAAACAAAATTCTATCATACTAGCCTAACACCTATACAAAGTAGAAAAATACTCAACTACCTCCTAACTTACAACCCTAATGCTCGATCTCCACAACTTCTTATCAAGGGCTTCTTATTAGAGACCTCAAATTGCCAGATATGCTCAACTTACATGCTTATTTAAGGTAAATAAAAATGAATGCACTTCATAGATTTATTAAATTCAATATCCCATGATATTTTTAGATATTTTTAAAAAAAAATTCTATATAAAGTCCTAAAAAGTATATATAAAAATTATATATTTATATGTCGGTTTGGTTCAAATATATTTTACTCAAACCAAACCTTATCAGATTTTTAATCGATGTGATGTGATTTTTCGATTCGATTTGAACACCATACCTTTGACTTTAAAGAAGTGACTTGAAATTACAAAATGGAGTTTCTTTTTCATCTATAAACAGAGAAAAATGGTCTAATTGATCAAGAAGTAGACTTAAGCCACAACTTTATAAAAGTTAAATCTATAAAATACGATCAATATTTGTATTTTGACTCATTGCTCATCCAATGATGTAGTTGCAGTCTTGCAAAAGGTATGGAAGATAGTTAGAAAAGCAACTGAAAATGGGATAAATGGTTGGATTATATTTTATCCTATTTTAAGTATATGTTTGCTTGTACATTTATAAAGCACTTTGCCATTATTTGGAGTAGAGAAAATTCTGGAAAAAATTATTGAGAAAAGACACACTTTTGTATAGGTTTTGTTTAAAGGAAAAATATAAATATTTAAATATTTTTCTGGGAAATCTCCTGATTATTGCTATCCTAAGGTTTTTAAAATAGGCAAAATTTGCACGCCGAAACCCTAGTCACAATGTTTCTAATTTTTTTCATTTGCTTTTGCCAACAACTTGACGACAACGTCATTTCTATTTCTTTCATCATTAAATACTTCTAAAATCTTTGTCATATTTTTACTGATTTTAGAAATATAGACAAAATATAATAACTATACATTAAACAATTTTAACAAGTCCCTATACGAAATCAATGCCTGCACTTCACCGACAATGCCTTCATTCCTACGAATTGTTTGTTATTTTGGTAAATAATATGTTTGTTTTGCATTTTTTTGTTTTTTCCTATGATGTTAACTTTTCATCTAAATAAATAGTACTAAAGCTAATGCGAATGAGTACGTAACAGGGGTGAGGGACCAAACTACCAGCATGAGAAGGACAAACCTAGAGATGTCCCTTTTTTTCCATTTAAATCACATAATTCGTATGAAATTTGAGAATAAATTTTTTCCGTTAACAGTTTAGATATGTGGAATCAGTGGGGAAGCCAGAAATTTCTTCAAGGGTGTTCAGATTTAAAAAAATAAAATAAAATCTGATAAAGAATGTTCAATATATATAATGTACATCTAAAACATGATATTTTACCTATATATACAGTGTAATTTCACGACAAATGATGGTCAATTATCAATGTGTAGCTTCGCCACTGTCTGGAATTTAATATGGAAGGATAGTATCATTTATAATTAAGAAAATAATTTATTAACTTTATTTCATCACCTTGACTTTTTAACATTTTGTAACAACTTGTTGCATGGTGTCAATTCAAGAGGTTATTTAAATCTCAATTCGAGTTATGACCTTTTAGTATTATGTGTTTTCCCTTGGAGAGGAGCGTTTATGTAAAATAATTCCAATAGAAGTAGTGTTTTCCTATCCTATTTAATTCTAGGCCTCATATTAGAATTCGTAAACAAAGAATAAAATTGAGAAAACTGACAATTTCCTTGTACTTAAAAATATTAATGATGTTAAATTTTTTAGAAAATAATTGAGTTTAATTATGTGGTGTAAAATTCTCCAACCATTTAAAAAGATAGCATAAACAAAATGTCCAAATTAGAGTCTAAAACGTGCCCACTAGTAGCCAAAATTATACAGACTGTTTTTCGTCTATATTGATTCCCTTATGCTTCACGGCAACTCTTAAGTCGTCGGGGCTGCAACTTTGATGCCACATTTTAAAATAAGAAAATCCCATATTTCATTTTCCTAGAAAATTATTCAATCAATCAATTTTCTTTTATCCTAAGCAATTACAGCAATGATATGAATTATTTGAATCAACCTTTCTCGGTCGCGTTCGTCACACAAAATTTGTCTAATTCGATTTATCTCTTTAGTATAATTTGCGAGCTATTATATCGAAATAGTATTTATCTAGAATGCACCGGAGAGGTAGAGGTCGTCCTATCCGGATCGTATTTCTGCCAAGTAAGATAAATTATAATCCCTCTGTTTTAATTGTACATGAGTCAAATTAAATAATTTTTCATATGCATCATTCTTTAAATTATTTTAAAATGTACTTTAGAAATGGCATAAAAAATACTATAAGTCACATAGTTAATTAGTTACTGATTCGAAATATTTAGAAATTATTTACAAAAAAATTAGTAAAAAAAAAGTCTTATTTGAATCTCCAATTAACATTACGTTTATTTTTTTAAACGGAGGGAGTACTAATTGTTTTTATAATTATAAATTTTCACTCATGAAAAAAAAAATCAATTAAATCTTATGTAATTATATAAGTGTAACAACACTAAACTTGTTAATTCCAATTACTTAATGTCGTCGATACAGATCTTTGCTTCAAATATTCTCTGTTGTTTGTCAAAACTTGCAAGACAGATTAGAGTTTTCTGTGTATTATTTTTTATTATTTTTAAATAGAGCCTAGCTTGCTTCCAATAATGTTCTTTGTTAAACTAGCAAGAGAGATTACTATAGTTTTTCTAACTTAATTAATTACATTTGGTTTTTAGTTACTTTGTCTTTTTTAACACGTTTCAATTATCATAGTGTTAAATTCGCGAGTCACAACACGTAACTCATAAGGAATTGTTTCATAACAATATTTTTATCATATTATTTTTGAGTTAAGCTTTTATATGATAATATTCATACTATCAAATCATTTACCATTCAATAAAAGGAAAACTAGCAACCTGGAAAATGAAACAACTAACATATTATGATAAACATTAATTAGTATTAACAAATAACATCAAAGGTTACGATGAAATTGTTAATTAAAGGTTTGGTATTCGACCCGTTTATTTGTCCAGCTTCAACGTATATATCGGATACAATCAAACTTTTTTATAGTAACAGTTATCTTTTATAATAAAAAATTATATTATAACGATCAAGTTTTTTTTTCTCTGAATTAATTTTTTTATATTATGTTATAATATATATATATATATATATATATATATATTATAACATAATATAAAAAAATTAATTCAGAGAAAAAAAAACTTGATCGTTATAATATAATTTTTTATTATAAAAGATAACTGTTACTATAAAAAAGTTTNATATATATATATATATATATATATATATATTTTAATAATATTTCACCAAAAACCCAAATTTGTGTATATGTTCCACTCGTATATTCTGGTATAATAATTATTTAAATAGAAAAAGGAAGACCAAAAAGGGTAATAACAGCAAAACTGCAAAGCCTCCATTTTCGTATCTGCAACTGCAAGCGTGGACTTTCTAGTTTCTACTCAGTTTTGTTCAGATCCTGTAACACCTTTCTGTTTCTTCTTTCCAAATTGGACAGTATACAAACTTCCATCCCCCATATCTTCTCCTCACCCCCCCACCCCACAACAAAACACCCCACCTCTCTCCCTTCTCCAGAAAACCCAGAAGAAAAACCAACGAAAACAAGCAAGAAATGATATTATAATTTTCCAAATATTTGTGTTTCAAAGAAGAAAAAAAACAGGAAAAAGTCATCAAAAAAAATGGCTGATAATGGAGGATCATCATCATCGTCCTCAACGTCAAGAGCTCAATTACTACGTCCAACAATAACTTTACCACCGAGAAATTCAATGGAAAGTTTATTTTCGGGCGGGTCAAGTGGTATTAGCCCGGGTCCAATGACTCTAGTATCCAGTTTCTTCTCGGATAATGATCCGGATTCGGACTGTCGTTCTTTTTCTCAGCTTCTCGCCGGTGCAATGTCATCTCCGGCGGGGTTTTCCAGCGTTCGACCGGGTTTCCCGCCAGTTCCTTCGCCGTCTACGGCGGCGACGGCACAAGAGTATAAGCTGAATAGGCCAACGGATTTGGTGATAAGTCAGTCGCCTACGGCGTTTACTGTACCGCCGGGATTGAGCCCAGGTGGTTTGTTTGATGGGTTTTTCTCACCTGGCCAGGTATTTAATAAAAGTTCATAACTTTATTTTTATTTTTTTCCTTTTTTCTGATTTTTGTTTGGATTTTATGAACATGTGAAAATTTGATTGCAAGTATTTTGATGGACATGTAATAGGCAATATCCGAGGCGAATCCATGATTTAATGAAATGATTTGTGAATACTTTACTTTTTTAGGTCTATTGGTTCTGCAAGTCTGAAAGGTTAGATTGATTTTTGAGGTAATTAGTTTCTAAGAAGTAATGGAATTCTATAGATGTTACCATAGTTAGTAACTTGCTTTTGGCTTTAATTTTTGAAACTTTTCATATAGAAAGTTGTGAGCAGTCTTATCCTGCATTTCTGCAAAAGCCTGTGTTCACGGCTCGAACCCGTGATTTCGTGGCCACATGACAACAATTTTACCGGTTACGTCAGGGCTCTTCTTTTCTTAAATCTATGGAAAAAGGAATTATTTCCTAAAAGCCTTGAACTGTACTGCCAAAAGTGTTTTTCCTTTATATCTGGATCCTGGAGTGTGCCTTTTGTTGTTCCTTGACTAGAGTATCTGACTCAGATGAGAAGACACAAAGCAAAGAAACATAGTAGTAAGAAACTGTCAGAGTAATAGTCTCAATTTTCTCTGTTCATCTAACCCAAGCGTACCCCTTCTTTTCTTTTTTGATTATTCCAAGCATACCCTTCTTTTTTTAAATTGACGGTTGTATCCGGGCCAGCTTGGGCACAACTCAACTATTCTACCTGGTATCTACAATCTCCCACCAGCAAAGGTACCGGTTATCACTAGATTTCTCTTATTTGTTGGTATGTTAATTCTGGCTGAAAATTGGTAACTTAAGTTTATCATTTCCAGATCATTCTTCTTTCTAGAGATAGTTCCTATATTGAAAATTGTCACATATAATTAGTGTTGCTAGGCCTTGAGCATAACTCGCCATTACATCAAGGTTAAACCTTTATAGGAGTATTTGTTCCATCCACTTTTTCCTGAGTGCAACATTCACATTAGTAAACAGAAAGTTCTGAATTTTAGGTATTAATGCAGTTCAGTAATATCTAGATGCGTGTAAGCATAGAAGGTTCAATCCTGGCAATTTTACGTTTTTATGACGGGGATGGACCCACGCCTGGTGGATTAACAAGCCACTTCCACTTAGTTATATCTGCCCTTACCTGGGGACAAGTTGAAGTCTATACGTACAGATCCTTCCAGAGCTCTGCTATGACTGCTTATCAAATAGAAATTTTTCCTGAGTTCAATAGTTGAAAGTATGGTAATTTCTTAAGCCAAAAAAATAATATAAAAGCTTCATCAACACTTTACTAACTCTCTTCATTAACTTGTCTACTTGAATGCCGGCTCAAGATGGTTGGAGCTATGTACATACAATAACAGACCCAGTCTAATTCCATAAGTGAGGTCTGGAGAGAGTAGAGTGTACGCAGACCTTACCCCTACCTGGTAAGGTAGGTACCAGGTAGATAGAGATAGATATATGAATCCATTCCATTTCCTTTATCTACTAGTTGATCCACAGGTTTCATGTAGAAAACCATTTTTGGCCCCATCTAGTGCCAGTCATATTATCTGAGGAGTAGTTGGAAGAAAAGGAATTGTTGGCCTAACATGGCCTGATAAAGAGAAAAGACAACAGAAGCTACTCGGCGTAACATCGTGTTGTTTTTTTGTTAATGTTTGGTTTTTACTAGGGAAAATATAGGTATTTGGTTTTTAGATGCTGCCACATGAATAAGGTGGAATTTTCGGTGGGTCTCGCTATCTGAATCAATTATAAATGAACAGTATCTCTATCTAGCTTTGTTATTATTACATTGTTATCTGCACCCATCCAGTAAGTATAGATATGGTGAGAGGGAACATCTTTGTCGCGGACCTTCTTTCATTTAAAAAAAAAAAAATCAATATCGTAGTCAGATTGAAGAAAAACATCAGTCATGAATCAAAAAAGAAAAACTAGAGAGGAAGAGTTTGATTCTTTAAACAAGAAGGTTGTGTTTGTAGTAACATAATTGAGTTTCAGTAATTAACACTCTCTGAAATTAGAAATATCCTGATGATGGTAAATGTTCTATACTTGGCATTGGGAGTAGAACCCTTTGTTGTTGCTGCATATAAGGTGATAATGTTAGGGGTCGTTTGGTTGGGAAACAAGTTATGCCATGATTAATTATTCCGGGATTAGTTATCCCATCCTTCCATAGGGATTAAAGACACACTACAATCCCGGGATAGGTAATCCACGATTTTATCCCAGCCAAACATGGGATAAACTCATCTCAAATTTAATCCCGGAATTAATTATCCCTTATCCCTTATCCCTCGTACCAAACAAGCCCTTATTAGTTTAATTCGAATTTGCTTCTTCGAAGTTAGTTATGTATCTTCATTTGACAGGGCCCTTTTGGAATGTCACATCAGCAAGTGCTTGCTCAATTTACAACTCAGGCAGCCCAGTCTCAGTCTCAACTGCACATTCGGCCTGACTATCCGTCTTCTTCAACAGCAGCTGCAGCGTCACTGTCACAGTTCCAGTCCGTAGCATCAAATGCAGCAGCAAACCAACAGATACCTCCTCCTGCATTAAATCCTAACATCGTGAAAGAGTCATCAGATGTTTCCTTATCTGATCAGAGGTCAGAACCTGCTTCCTTTGCTGTTGACAAACCTGCTGATGATGGCTACAACTGGCGAAAGTATGGGCAGAAGCAGGTCAAGGGGAGTGAATATCCTCGAAGCTATTACAAGTGTACACATTCAAATTGTCCAGTCAAGAAGAAGGTTGAGCGCTCCCTAGATGGTCATGTGACGGAGATTATATATAAGGGCCAGCATAACCATCAGCCGCCTCAATCTAGTAAGCGTTCAAAAGAAAGTGGAAATCAAAATGGAAATTATAATCTTCAGGGGTCCTATGAGCCCAGCTCTGAGGGTCTGGCAGGAAATTTTAACAAACACAAGGAGGGCGAAACATCCTATTCGTTAAGAATGAAGGATCATGAATCCAGCCAAGCAACACATGACCAGATCTCCGGCTCAACTGACAGCGAGGAAGCGGGTGATGCTGATACTAGAGTGGATGGAAGAGACAATGATGAACGGGAGTCAAAGCGGAGGTATTTTCCTTCATCCTTAGCACTATTGCATAGTTTTGCTTTTGCTGCCATGCCTATTTTGACAGCAATTCTTCTCTATCCTAACATGTATGTACTTTGCAGGGCCGTAGAAGTACACACTTCAGAGGCAGCTTGTTCTCACCGGACTGTTACAGAACCTAGAATCATCGTTCAAACAACCAGTGAAGTTGATCTTTTGGACGATGGTTATAGGTGGCGAAAGTATGGCCAGAAGGTTGTTAAAGGGAACCCTTATCCAAGGTGAAATGCCCATCTTATTTTACTCCTTTATTGTCAATGAACTACTACGTGATATCATCTATCCATTGTTCAGCTAGTTTTAAGAGTGGCGTTGTGGTAAAGTGAACCTTAAGGGTCGTTTGGTATGATGGATAAGCAAAAATAATCTTGGGATAAAAATTTAGTACCGCCTTATTCCTTATTTGGTTACTAATCATTGGATAAGTTGTTCCAGAATTAAAAATAGTACCGGGATAACTTATACCTGCCAGAGGGTGGGACAGTAATCCCGAAATAACTTATCCCATGATAAAACAGTAAAATTAAAAATCTCGAGATTAATGAAACATACCAAACAGTCAAGAAAAAATAATATTAGGATAACTACAACATCAATAACCCAGTGGGATCCCACAAGTGGGGTCTGGGGAGGGTAATGTGTACGCAGACCTTAACCCTACCCTGGAGGGTAGAGAGGTTGTTTCCGAAAGACCCTCGACTCGAGAGCAAGAATGGGAACAAGTAAATAACAACAAGGCCAGGAAAATAATATCAACAATGTAAGGACCAGAAAAAAAAAATGGAAGAAAGCAGTATCAATAGCAATTGCCACTAGCAGTAACACGACAGGGTACAAGAAAAGCAAACCGGAAGATAGTACTAAAACAACCCCAATACTGGCATTCTAAGAATCGAAGACAATGTACTAGTCAACTAGCCCTAGTAAACCTGGAACAGGTCACAAAAACACACGAAGACCTATTACTCTTCTACCCTAATCATCGACCTGCATACCCTCAAGGGCCATGTCCTCGGTGAGCTGAAGCCGCGTCATGATCACCTCTCCCCAATACTTTTTAGGCCACCCTCTACTTCTTCTCCTACCTGCCAGCACCAACCATTCACACCTCGTCACTGGGGCATCTAGGCTTCTACTTCTCACATGCCCAAACCATCTAAGTCTCGCTTCACGCATCTTATCTTCCATAGGGGCAACGACCACTTTCTCCCGAATATCCTCATTCCTAATCAATATCAAGATAACTAATCCTAGTATAACTAATTTCATCATAACTTGTCTTCAAACCAAACGACCCCTAAATATGTAAATATCAGCTGTTGAGAAATCCAGTCTACATTTACCTTCCTTTTAAGTTTACCATATTGACAATAATTTTGCCAACTTTTGACTCTCATTGCATATAACCACCAGTGTCAGAGTCTTGCTGGTTTTGACGTTCTTTTTGCAGTATTTATTTAGAAGTCTTTGTTTCAAAGCCAGCTGCTTCGTAGTTATTTTGCTTGCCATAGTTTTTACACGCCTTGATATTTTCTGCAGAAGCTATTACAAATGTACCAGCCAAGGATGTAACGTGAGAAAGCATGTCGAAAGGGCGGCAAGTGACCCTAAAGCAGTCATAACAACATATGAGGGTAAACATAATCATGATGTGCCTGCAGCCAGGAACAGTAGCCACAATACGACCAATAATTCTATGTCACAATTGAGGCCACATAACCCTGTAGTTGATAAACCAGCTGCAATGCGAAGAACAGACTTTCAAAACAATGAACAACAACCTATAGCGCTTCTACGTTTCAAAGAAGAACAAATTACATGATTTATGAAAGCATCACGGGAAGCAAGTGAAGAATTTGGCCACGTAGAGGGCTGTAACTTATTTCTGAATGGTTCTATTTCTCGCGTTTGCAATGTGATCTTGGTCTTCCCCAACAATCATGAAACAGAAATGTTACAGAAGTTGCGTTGACACGAAATAATAGGCCAGGAAGGAGTGATTTGAATATGAATTGTTTGTAAATGTTCTCAAAAAGAGCACAGGATTAGCTGTGTTACTTCTATATGCATTCTTTCTGTAAATGCTTTTGTATTCCAACATATATTGGCTGTTTATTGCTGCATTTGTAATCGTTTATAGCTAGGCCCTTCATCTGAATTTACTTGAAGGTTTTGGACAATCTTCTTTCCGTTATGACTTGATTTATTTGTTATTTATTTATTTATTTATCTGCTATGAATTTATGATTCTCAGTATTTCTTATAGTGATAGGACTGAATTTGCTTCAAGTCTTGGTAGAATATACCTACTGTGTTTTTAGTTTCTTTTGAGTGAAAATAGCGTAGCTAGTCAGTTTCCGACTTGTAATCGAAAAACAACCAACATTTGCAAAGTCATTGATAAATAGCCACTATTTTATGTTGGGAAAATTTGGACGAAAATATCCTAGCTGAAACACTGAAAGTTCCAGCATAATATGTTGGATTATGGATCGCCTACGTATAAATTTTCAGTATATTATGGTGGATCTCCAATACGTTATCAAATTTCAGCACATTATGCTGGAATCTCATGTAACAAAATTCGAACTCTAGCATATTATGCAGGAATTTTTTTCTGGATTTTTAGGCTATTTTTGTTAAGATTTTATCTTTACATAAAAGGTGGCTAATTTTGATGGCTATATTTTTTTTTAATCATCGTTTAGATCTTGATTTTAACTAGCTCGGTGTTAACTTTGGTTTGGTTAGAAACTAGTATCTTGGGATGTAGAGTATGAGTGAACTTCAAATTTTTATAAACCACTAATTTATCTTAAAACAAAATTTTATTTTTCTATTGGAATAAAATTTGTCTGGATAGAGCACAACGTTGTGGAAAGATACAAACAGTCGACCCTTTGCGGATTGAAATATGGTTTGCAACTTTGCATAGAGATGATTATCAAGAATCTTGATTTCAACTCTGTTTTGTCCTTTCCCTCTCCCACAATTTGAATCTAACACTATGAGAGAAACTTATTAGCACCCGGTATTGGTACTAAATCAAGCAATTTCATTCATTTAGTTGGTATAACACTGCGTAGCAATGATCAAGCTGTCTCCGTGTAATCTATAGGTCACAAGGTTGAATCGTAAATATGTCATGGGTTTGAATCGTAAAATCAGTCATTGATGCTTGCATCAGGATTCAGGGTAGGTTGTCTACATTACACCCCTTGGGGTACGACCCGTCCTCGGACCTTGTGAATGCAGAAAATGCTTTGTTCACCGTGCTGCCCTTTTCAAACTGATGGGTTTAAAGTATCTTAGATTTATGTTTTGATGATCTAACAAACTTATTGTAAAGAACCAGATAAATGACCTGATGCACACTTGACATATTTCTTCAGCAATGGACTTAAGCTAATATGAGCTGTATGACTTCAGATAGACAAGAACCAACTAAGGGACCTGATCCCTTGGAGTTTCCCTGACAGAAGTACAAAGTCAACTCTACAGCTGGAAAGTGACTGCCTGCAAATGTGCACGCTACAATGCAGAAACAATGCAGCAGTCACTTCCTATTGGGAAGGGCCTTGCACCAACCAAGTGTGTACCTCGTCCAAGTGATGTCATCCAAAGTATATCAACAAGGAGTATTACAACAAAACGCCAACTTGAACATTTGGTGATTCTCTCTCAAGCATTCAAGACCTGATCATCTAGCATTGAAGTCACAAGTGTATCAAGAACAAAGTGCAACACTACTATGGACCAGTTCCATAACGAGTCTTTTTGTATGTCTTTAGTTGAGTTGTATCTTTGTATTTGTTCTTCATTATAATTCCTATTGTGCTTATTTAGAAGCTCTAGTTAGGAACCTCAAAAACTATAAACCCGTTGAGTTTGTATCGTGACTAGAGTTAGTCATGAGTTGAAGTCTTTGTAATAGGTGAGTTGAAGTCTTTGTAATAGGTTTGTTGCAAAGTGGCTTGTAATAGGTGTATTACAAGTTAGTGAGGGATTAAGAGTTTAATTCCTAGGTTGCAATAGGTTGTAATCTAAAGATTTCTCAGTAGTGAAGTTGAAATCGTACCAGTGTAGATCGTGGTTTTTTATCCCCTTGAGCAGGGATTTTTCCACGTAAAAATCATGTGTGTCATTTACTTACTGTTTCATTAGTTAGCACTGCGGGAACTGTTACAGGACCAGGTTTCTATACAGTTTGGTGGACTCATATATTCTATTAATTGGTATTAGAGCAGGTTCTTTATAAAAGGTTAACACATAGAGTGGATCCTCAAACATGGATGCTCCACCAAACTTCGAGGAAGGACAATCAACCTACAGACCTCCGAGATTCAATGGTCAATACTATGGTTGGTGGAAAATTCGAATGCATGACTTCATAATGGTAGAAGACTCCGAACTATGGGACGTTAAATGTGATGGTCCATGCGTTCCAATGAAGAAAGTAGGAGAACCTAGCGTAATGGTGTCGAAAACTAGAAAAGAGTACAATGATGTTGACAGGAAAGCTGTGGAAAAGAACTTTCGTGCCAAAAAGATCTTGGCGTGTGGCATAGGACCTGATGAATTCAATAGAATCTCAGCCTGTCAATCTGCCAAGGAGATATGGGAAGCCTTACAAACGACGCATGAAGGAACTACTCAAGTTAAACAGTCCAAGATTGATATGCTCACCACTGAGTATGAGCTCTTTAGAATGAAAGATGATGAATCTATTCAAGACACGCACACAACATTCACCTCCATTATAAACGAGCTGCACTCTCTTGGAGAAATCATTCCTAGAAACAAGCTTGTGAGGAAAGTCCTTAGTGTCTTGCCCAGCTCATGGGAGAGTAAGGTGAACGCTATCACGGAAGCCAAAGACCTGCAGATTTTGACTATGGACGAGCTAGTTGGGAATCTGAAAACCTACGATATGAAGAGAAAGAAGGACATTGAAAGAAGAGAACCAAAGAAGGAGAAGAACCTGGTACTCAAGGCTGAAAACAATGACTCAAGTGAGGAAGACAATGATATGGCGTACCTTACCAGAAGGTTTCAGAAAATGGTTTGAACGAATGGTGGAATACGAAAGAGAGGTAGTTCCAACAAGCCAAAGAAGTATGATCTATGTCATAAGTGTAGAAAGTCAGGACATTTCATCAAGGACTGTCCTCTTCTAAAGCAAGAGCATTACAAGCACAACTCTGATAAAGCATCAAAGAGGAACCCGGTTCCTGACAAACGCTTCAAAAGAAAAAATGCAGCTGACAATATTGTGAAACAAGATCTTGTAGCATGGGGAGACTCCTCCAGTGAATCAGAAGAAGAAAATGATGCAGGAGACAGTTCTATGATGGCAATGGAAAATGAAGCAACAGAACATGACTCATTAGTTGCATTGATGGCTCAGTCATATGATGATGAAGATGACGACAATGATAAGGTAAATTTTAGGGATGTTTAGAGGAATCTGAAATCCTACTCTCCTAAGAAACTCATGTCATTAGCTAATTTTTTAATAGATGCATATCATAGTCTTGTTAATGATAAGGATGCCTTGACCATAGAGTTAGGAGATGCTGGGAAGACCTAGAGGAAACAATTGAGGGATTTAAAACAGAACATAGTCCTGGAAACTCAGAAAAAGGGAAGGAGGTAGCTAATGAGGCACATATTAAAATTGGAAAAGAGCTAAATGATGTGAAGACTAGTCTATGCGCTGAGCTTGAGAAAAATAGGCAGCTTCAAGCAGAATTGGAGAAAGTAAAAAATGATCTTGAGAAATCTCTCAAGTGGACCTGGTCCTCAGATGCTATTACTGCCATGTACTTCAATAGTGGTGGAAACATGCAGGGAATAGGGTTCCAAAGGGAGAAAGTTCCTTACAACCTTCATAGCAAGTATGTCACTGTACCTGATAACTGGCTTTGTACCCATTGTGAGAACAATGGGCGCTTCAAGGAAGATTGCCAGGCCAGAGTTCAGTCTGTTAGAAAAATAATGTTTTTGCTGAAAAGTAATTACTGGAAGGGGACCAGGTGCCACTTGCAAAAAACATATTCTGCCTGCTTGGACTAGAAAAGCTCTCATTCATCCTTTTTCTCACTACAAGGGACCCAAACTTGTTTGGGTTCCTTAATCTAACCTTTGATCTATTTGTTCAAGGAACAGCAAGAGGAAGCAGTCAACAATGGATCATGGACAGTGGATGCTCTAAGCATATGACTAGGAATATCATGGGTTTCCTTTCACCGAAAGCCCTACAATGAGGGAATGTATCCTTTGGAAATGGAAAAAAAGGGTACATTCTTGGTGTTGGAAAGGTTGGAAAGTCTCTCTCACACTCAATTGAGAACGTGTACTACGTAAATGGTCTGAAATACAGTCTTTTGAGTGTCTCTCAAATTTGTGATAAAGGAAACAAGGTGGAGTTCTTGTCCAAAGTATGCATAGTTACTAACTTGATAACTGGTGAAGTGGTACTAGTGTCCAAAAGATACAAGAACATCTACATTGTTGATTTCGAGTCTCTACAAAGTGGTGATATGAGCTGCTTGAAAGCAGTTGATGATGATGCAGAATTATGGCATAGAAGGTTGGGACATGCAAGCTTCTCCCTTCTGAATAAACTGATACAAAAGGACATGGTCGCGGATTGCCAAATTCAAAGTTCAATGAACATAGAGTGTGTGATGCATGTGCTCGAAGAAAACATGTGAAGTCCTCCTTTAAGCCAAAGAAGGATGTCAGCACGTCAAAGCCACTTGAACTTCTTAATATGGATTTATGTGGTCCTATGAGAGTGCCAAGAAGGGGAGGAAAAGATATATTTTTGTGATAGTAGATGACTACTCAAGATTCATTTGGACACTGTTTCTTAGAACAAAGGATGAGACATTCGAAGCGTTCGTGGCTTTTGTCAAGAAAATCCAAGTGAAGATGGAATTAAAAGTGGCTTGGATCAGACCCGACCATGGAACAAAATTTGACAATGCCAAGTTTGATGAGTTCTGTAGTGAAAATGGATCACCCACAACTTCTCAGCTCTAAGGAATCCACAACAAAATGGAATCCACACCCTTGAAGACATGGCCAGAACAATGCTTATTGATAGCGGGTTAGCCAAACATTTCTGGGCAGAGGCCATAAATACTACATGCTATTTGGTGAACAGGTGCATGATTAGATCCTTTTTGAACAAAACTCCTTATAAATTGCTCAATGGAAGGAAGCCAAAGTTGACTCACCTGGGAACTCTTGGGTGCAAATGCTATGTTCTTAACAATGGAAATGATCATCTTGGAAAATTTGACGCCAAAAGTGATGAAGGAATTTTCCTGGGGTATTCCTCTCAAAGCAAAGCTTACAAGGTCTACAACAAAAGGACTCAATGTGTGGAGGAAAGTGTTCATGTAATCTTCAACGAGACACCTCCATCTGGTGAGAAAGGAAACAAGGATGATCAAGACAATGAACCATTGTTAGTTCCTGGAGAGATATATGTCAAATGGAAAAACAAATATGATGAGTCACGTGAAGGAAACAAGTGAAGACACTGCAACTTCCTCTTCCCCTTCTCAAGAGGAACCAGGTACTGAAATCACCACCACTGAAGCTGAAGAAAGAGTTGTTAATGCAGTTCAAAGCACTCCACTGGCAGCAGAATGAGGAGTGTCGGGGAACCAGTCAGGATTACCTAGTTCTTCTACCAATGAGATTCCACTTCCAAATTGGAAACACAAAAGCTCCCATCCCCTTGATAATATAATCACCCCCTTGATTCAGGAGTCCAGACTAGATCAGAAGCCAGAAATTCTCTTGCCTTTTTAGCCTTTGTCTCCCAAATAGAACCTAAAAATATTAAAGAAGCCTTGAAGGATGCAGGCTGGATTACAGCTATGCAAGAGGAGCTGCACCAAATTGAAAGGAACAAAGTATGACACCTGGTACCTAGACCCTCAGACAGAACCTTCATAAGGACCAGATGGGTATTCAGAAACAAGCTTGATGAACATGGAAATACGACAAGGAAGAAGGCAAGGATGGTCGTCCAAGGTTACAATCAGGAGGAAGGGATTGATTATGATGAAACTTTTTCCCCAGTTTCTCGTATGGAAGCCATTAGGATTCTCATTGCCTTTGCATCCGTTATGGAATTCACTTTGTTCCAAATGGATGTAAAAAGTGCATTTCTGAATGGTTTTCTTAAGGAAGAAGTTTATGTCAAGCAACCTCCAGGTTTGAATGTCATGAACATCCTGAGTATGTGTTCAAATTGTATAAGGCACTGTATGAATTGAAGCAGGCTCCTCGAGCTTGGTATGAAATGCTATCTAAGTTTCTCTTAGAAAATGGATTTACAAGAGGAAAAATAGACAATGCTCTGTTCTTGAAGAAACGAGGAATGAACCTGCTTATCGCTCATGTATATGTTGATGATATCATATTTGGGGCAACAGCTGATTCACTTTGTGAAGAATTTGCAAAACTCATGGGAAGTGAGTTTGAAATGAGCATGATGGGGGAGATGAACTTTTTCTTGGGTCTTCAAGTGAAGCAATCCGCGAAGGGAACATGTATTAGTCAGCAGAAATACATCAAGGAACTTCTGAAGAGGTTTGATATGGAAGCATCAAAGGTGATTGATACCCCTATTTCTACTGCCACTAAACTGGACATGGATGAATCTGGATCACCTGTAAATCAAACAATGTATCGAGGCATTATTGGATCACTACTCTACCTCACTGCCAGTAGGCCAGATATTGTGTTTGGTGTGGGTTTATGTGCAAGGTTTCAATCAAATCCCAAGGACTCTCACCTAAAGGCTGCTAAAAGGATTTTGAGATATCTTAAGGGGACACAGGACCTGGTTCTGTATTACCCTTCAGGTGACAATTTCAATCTTGTTGGTTATGCTGATGATGACTATGCAGGTTATCTGGTGGACAAGACGAGTACATCTGGAATGGCTCATTTCCTATGATCATGTCTAATCTCATGGGGTACAAGGAAGAAAAACTCAGTAGCTCTCTCAACATAAAGCCTCCTGCTGTGCTTAACTAATGTGGATCAAACAACAATTGGAGGATTTTGGAGTATACATTGACTGTGCACCTCTCCTATGTGACAACACCAACACACTCAACATGGAAAATAATCCGGTCCAACGCAAGAGAACCAAGCACATTGATGTCAGAAACCATTTTCTCAAAGACAATGTGGAAAAGGGGATTATTTGTATGAAGTTCTGTTGCATAGAAGACCAAATTGCAGACATCTTCACCAAAGCTTTAAGCAGGGAACACTCTGAGAGAAACAGGATGACACTGGGGTTAATCAAACCTAATTGAGGACCTGATTCTCTTCCAATGGCTATGAAAGTCATATTCAGGTAAATCTAGCTAAAGTGTTTTCTGACCAAGCCTAAATCACCTCTATACCATTGCAGGTAGACACACATGATGATTATAGAAGCTAAAGTAACAATGCATGAGCTGCAAAAGAGAGTTGGAAATCTTTTGGAAACACTAGTCAGGAACCTGGTTCTTGTACCACAGGTTAGTAGTCTCGTGTTTTTCTCATGCATATCTCAAAAGGAAACAAATGTAACTCCCACATCATCCACATTTTCAGACCCTGTATATCACGTCTTTTCTTTCAAATCTTTTCACTTCTTCTGCAACGTTGCATCTTCCCAAAACCTACCGCCGTTTCAGAACTCGTTTCTCTCCTCCCTCATTATTAGCTCTTCTCTCCATAAAACCCCTCACCTCCTAAGCCTTGAACGATCACTCTTTACTCTCTATCTATTCTCCCATAATCTTCAATCCAATTTTCCACCATGGCTAAAGAACAAGCTTCCCTAACCACTGTAAAATACACCATCTTCGACTCTTCAACCACTTTAGAACCACCACTAAAACCCCTCTCTTCTACTACCCCTAACACCAATATGTCCAAACCTGATTCCCTTTCACCTCCTATCTCTCTTTCAACTCTGTCTAACCCTATTTCGTTCTTAAGTGTTGAGGACTCATAAGCCTCAAACGTCGTCATTGGTTCTTCGATGTTGCCTGATGCTCTCACATAATAGAAAAAGGGTGAAGAAGAGGGTGTAACTCATCAAGAAATAGGGATTTCTGAGGAGGACATTGATCAATACATAAACTATCTAGTTTTGGATACTATGGCTCCTATGGAATCACCGGAAAAAGAAGCAACAGAAAATATAATGGCCATTGCTGCTGAGGGCCTGGTGAGTGAAGGACCTTCTACCCTGCCTGAGTTTCAGGGGGAAGAAACTCCGCTCATAGGAGAAGAGGGAACAATGGTTCTCTTTGAATCTCATGCACCTGAAGAAGCTACTGGGAACCCTACTGCTGAACCTGTTCCCCTCCATGAGGAAACAGGTTAGGATTCCTCTTACCAGGTCAGCTTCGACCTTGCTCCCTCTCCTCACTTTGACGATGAGCCGTTGGAGTCTATTCCTCCTGTTGAGGATCATAATGATGAGGACGATGCGGTTCTTAGTGCTCGCTTCAAGATCAAAAAGCCAGCAATCACTCTTGAGCCCTCTTCTAACCGACCTACTACAAGGTTGCAAAAGAATGAGGCTTTTGAGTTTGCTCTAAAGAAAAGCAGAAGGAGTAGCAAGAAGAAGAAGAAGAAGAAGAGGCTGATGAAATAAGGGGAAATTGTATGTGACAAAAATATTCCAGTGGTAAAGGTAGATGAGGATGCTCTGGAGGAACCAAGTTCCTTAGTTAAGCGGTCCAAGAACACGAAACAATATGCTGCAAGTGCTTCAGAGTAAGCCGTTGAAAAATCAAGTAAAAAGTCTATGAAAAGTGGTGTCAAGTCTAAGCAAGTTGTGGAGGAGAAATATGTGTCTAAGGATGACATTCTGGTAGAATCAAGTGGTAAAGGGAAGTCCGTTGCGAAGTTTGCAAAAAGAAAGTTGGAAACTGTTGGGGGATCTGGTTCTGCAAAGAAGGTGAAAAGTGAAAGTATGTTGGGACAAGAAAGATTGAGATATCAAAAGGTGTTGTGGGGTCGTATGTTTGACCCAGAAATTTCAGAAATGGCGGGAGTGATACAGGTTTTAGAGATAGTGGAATTTCAAAAGTGGGGCCATCTGTTCAAAGAAGATGTGCCCAAAGTGTATGAGGATGAGGTTCAAAGCTTCTATGCCACCCTCTTCACTGTTGAAGGTGACCACATATGTGTGTTAGTAAATGGGGTGGATATAGTGTTGGATGCTTCTGTGTTGGGCGGCATTCTCAAGGTCCCATGTGAAGGGTTGTCATCTATAAGGGGTGCTTGTGGATCAAATTTCAGGCGTGCCATTGTGAATGAGAAATCTGTTCAGCATGGGGAATAGGTACGCAAGAAGGCCTTGCTTCCTGTGTACCAACTACTTTTCGAATTGGTTAACAAGGTTCTTCTTCCCCGTGATGAGAGGAGGTCCATTACTTCTAGGTCTGATTTGTACCTAATGTAGGCATTCAATGAGTTCCATTCTATCAACTTACCTGCCATTATGATCGAGCACAAGCAGAACGTGGCAGGTTTTAAAGATGGGAACCATGGGCTTCCGTATGGGCTTCTTCTCACGCATGTGTTCAAGTTTTTCAAAGTACCCTTAGGCAATCCGAAGATGGGGACCAAGAAGCAAACCTTCTCAAAGACCACTCTAGAAGAATGTGAATGTATTGAAAAAAATTGGGGAGTGTGGAGCACTTCAACGATTTCTCATCTTATCAACGCTCAGAACAACGCCACAGAGGAAATCAGAAAATTGAAGGGAAGGAATGCCATTCTTGAGACTCAGCTTAGTCAGGTTATAGAAGCATCAGGATCTTCTAGCTCTTCCAATGAAGAAGTTGCTCGTCTGTCTAAGGAAAATGCTGAGCTCAGGCAACAGGTGGAGAACCTAAGGGAGAAACTGCTCGAAGAGCAAATGTCTGCCAATGCTCGGATGGATCTTGTTCTCAAAACCCTTGTTGCCTCTTCCAAGCCTTCCTCCTCCAGTGCCCCCTAAGAAAACCCTTCAGTGACCAGTTCTATCTTGTTGTTTTGATGCTTGTGGTAGTTATCTTTATTTTTTTTGTTTTTTCTTTGTGGTGTGATTGAAATTCACTTGTACTGATCTTGTCTCAAACATTCCAAACTTTCTTTTGCTGTAATGGCAAAGGCTTGTGCTTTCTAAAATTATCAATGAAGACTCTCTTTTGCTAGTAAATGCTTGCCTTTTTCTTCTGCTTCTCTTTTCTATCATGTTGTGTGCACACATGTGGCATGAGTTAGCTCGGTTAGACTTCTTTATGCTAATTTCTTGCTTATATATTTTTAATGATGCCAAAAGGGGGAAGATAAATTGAAGCAGGTGGATCTGATTAAGGGGCAAGCATAGAGTCAGGGGGAGCTTGTGAAGTTCCTGGTACTTTATCTGGTTTATTAAGCTTTGTAAATGGTTGTCAATTTCTAAAGTTTGTCATCATAAAAAAGGGGGAACTTGATGTGTTTAAAGCATCTTAGATTTACGTTTTGGTGATCTAACAAACTTATTATAAAGAACCAGATAAAGGACCTAATGCATACTTGGCATATTTCTTCCGCAATGGACTTAAGCTAATATGAGCTGTATGACTTCATATAGACAAGAACCAACTCAGGGACTTGATCCCTTGGAGTTTCCCTGACAGAAGTACCAAGTCTACTCTACAGCTGGAAAGTGACCGCCTGCAACTGTGCACGCTACAATGCAGAAACAGTGCAGCAGTCACTTCCCATTGGGAAGGGCCTTGCACCAACCAAGTGTGTACCTCATCCAAAGTATATCAACAAGGAGTATTACAACAAAACACCAACTTGAACATTTGGTGATTCTCTCTCAAACATTCAAGACCTGATCATCTAGCGGTGAAGTCACAAGTGTATCAAGAACAAAGTGCATCACTACTACGGACCAGTTCCATAACGAGTCTTTTTGTATGTCCTTAGTTGAGTTGTATCTTTGTATTTGTTCTTCATTGTAATTCCTATTGTGCTTATTTAGAAGCTCTAGTTAGGAACCTCAAAAACCATAAACCCATTGAGTTTGTGTCGTGGCTAGAGTTAGTCATGAGTTGAAGTCTTTGTAATAAGTGTGTTACAAAGTGGCTTGTAATAGGTATATTACAAGTTAGTGAGGGATTAAGAGTTTAATTCCTAGGTTGCAATAGGTTGTAATCTAAAGATTGCTTAGTAGTGAAGTTGAAATCCTACCAGTGTAGTTCGTGGTTTTTTATCCCCTTGAACAGGGATTTTTCCACGTAAAAATCTTGTGTGTCATTTACTTACTGTTTCATTAGTTAGCACTGCGGGAACTGTTACATGACCATATCTCTATACAGTTTGGTGGACTCATATATTCTATCACAAACATTGTGTGCGGGTTATACTACGGAAGCACCAAGAGGATTCGACTTCAGAAAAGATAAATTTCATGCTAGGCAAACCAAATAACTAGCATGATAATTTAGACTTTTCATCACATTTACCTTTGAAGCAGATACACTGCGTGATTAACCGAGGACCATTTGAGGGTAACCAAGAGGGGAGCTTTATACATTGGAGAAATTAAGATTCAAGTGTCACTTTTGTCAGATTTCATTGAAAAGGTTCTAAACTTTGTGAAAAACTCTTGGTACAAATAAAATTGGTGTGATCGCTACATTTCAGAATCCATTCTCTCTTGTAGCAAAATTTTTACAACTATTAGCCTAGCTCTGAATCAATTCAATTATCAACAGGAGTTATGAGTTGAGGTATCTGTCCACGATTTACAAAATCGATTTTGTTCAATCGAACGCAGCACAAAACTCTCTCTGGCAGCTCCTCTTGCTTCTGTGCCTACAATTATCCAAACATATCTCAGATCAAATACATAACATGCAGAATTCAAAGAACCGTTTGTATAAGAATTCAGAGTTCATGTTCCTCCAATGTGAGACGTAATATGCTGATAAAAATCAGAATAAACTGCTGTTAAAAAGGTAACAAAAGAGTTTGCAATGTGGAGAATGTAACTAGTGAACTTTTATCGGAGGGAAGAAAAAAATGTAAACTTTAGAGCATAGGTAAATGATTCCGGGAATAACTAAACCTGAATTGTTAATCCAAGATCAAGAATTCCATGTTTCAGTCGTTCTCGGAATGTATCAAATCCTTTCCTGGAAATGTAGCTAAATCGATGAACATCCAAGTCTATTTCAAAGTAGTTGCCTCCCTGAGCAAGATAATGATAAGAGATTATTTAAGAAAAGTAAGAAAATGAACTCATAAAGCAGAGGCGGACCCAGAAATTTAACGCGACGGGAGCACAATATTCTGTTCAATCAGTGCCCCTAAAAACTTTTAGGATTCAGGGTGCCAAATGATTTAATTTAACCATTTTTAAGTTACACACATATACAAACAAGACTTCTGCTAAGTTTACGGGATCCAGTGACCCCTCAATATAACACATAGGTTATATTAGGTCCGCCTCTGATTATAGGAGACAACAAAAGGTATATTAAATGTGCAACAAAAGGTTCACTATATGCATGAGGTATCTGTATAAGCCAACATTTAAGAAATAATTTGACAATATTCATCTATGAGATCTCAAAGAGGAAAAGATTTAGGAATTTAAAAACATTACCTCGTAAAAAGCATGTTGAGGACGCGAAAGCACTGGTTTTTCATTATACGCATGTAGAAGTTTTTTCTCCGCGGGATTTAAGTGAAGATCTTCAGGGTTAGCTACGCCAACCATGATTTTTAATCTTTCTCTGAAAGGAACTGTTGATTCCTTTGCAAAACCTTTTACAGTTTCCGTTTCATCCATCACTAATCTCTGCAATATGTATCAGTAGAAATTGGTTTATTCATGTATTCCAGATAAAAGAAAGTGGTATTCATATAAAGGAAAATAGAAATTAAGAACAGGCTATTACCTTTATGCTGTCTTGAAATTGTTGAGAAATCTCTTTTTCAAAATTTTCTGATACTTTGAAATACAGTACAAGGCTCATTCCCTCCCCATCGTTTTCCCCAAGGAACATTGATGCAGGATAACTAGGCAGCTGCGACAATAAATCCGGAACTTTTGTAAGTTATTTTCACGAAAACAACAGCAGCAACAACAACAACAACACTCCGCCTCAATCCTATATGAATTTTCATTGTCATGTCACTCTAGTAAGCCCATCTCAGTCCTATAAAAATAGCAGTAACAAGTCGTTTTCCAGAAAAAAGGCAGCCCGATGCACTAAGCTCCCAATATGCGCGGGGTCCGGGGAAGGACCGGACCACTAGGGTCTATTGTACGCAGCCCTACCCTTCATTTCGACAAGAGGCTGTTTCCACAACTCGAATCCGTGATCTCCTAGTCACATGGCAACAACTTTACAAGTAAGGCTCCCCCTTCAAGTCATTTTCCAAAAGTACGGATTAAATCCACATGAAGCCTTAGTTCACGTAGTTAATCCCAACTAAATAGAATAAATGTATGATAGTGTCAAGAAAAGGTCAAAAATACAAGTTTGATTTACTATGGAATTTATGCATTGCAAAAGGACCTGTATATTGACGATGAGCAGCGATGGAACTTTATCATGTGGCTCTACAAAGGGAAGCTCAAGATACCGCGTAATATGAGATATCTTCCGCGGACAAACAAATAAATCAACACCAATAGGTACATAAGGGCAATAACTAGGGGCAGGATATTTCCTTCTATCCCTGCATTTGAGAAATATAGAAGTCTTATTATAATCCTGAATGCAAACCAAAACAAGGAACACCTGCAAAATTTCAGTTTACACAATACAAATGAGCCAAGCAAATAATTGTAACAACATGCCTGAAATAATCCATGCCACGAAGCTTAAATATGGAAGGTGCAATGCGACTCCAACATCCTTGAGTCGGTTTCATATCAATGTAATGTGGAACAACAAATCCTGCTCTTGGACGATACAATAATCTCCTTGAAGAACCTGTTATTTTATTAAGTCATTAAGATTGACAGTATACTAGTTATCTGATCAAACACAAATCTAAATATCTTGATGAACTAGTATGCATTAGTATTTGCAGCGACACTCACAAAATTCAGTCGTCGTGTCTCCATCATGTAGTTTCTTATTAACAGCAAGTGTTACAACTGATAACTTCCTTCTTTGAGATGTCAAAATTGGATCCTCCACAATGTTGTTCCGCTTAGTAAAACTTCCATCTACCTGCATTAAGTAACAAGAAACGAATCATTGACTTGGACGCCTTACCAAAGACATGATGCAAAATGTTGCATTTTGACCATCAGAATACTAGAGTGACTTACACATGATATATCATTGTTGTTGATGGTATCGTAAGCGTGTGAGGCGCTTCCAATTTGACTTTGATGATCTAATATGCTCACAGAAGCAACGACCAATGAAGGGCAAATTTCTGGAAGGAAAATTCCAAAGAGAACTCAGAAATAGCTTCTTTTGGTTACTGTTAGAATTGGATTAGGATTTATCGATTACCCCCAAGAACACTAGTGAAGTCTTCGTCTGAATCAGATTCAAGGACACTGAAAGAATCAAACCACGCTTCCTCTTGGCTTATTCCTGCAAATTAAGGAATTCCTCGGAAATTAAACACTTTTAATGCAATTTGAAATTCCTAACTTTCCTTGGCATCTCACTCCTATAACCAAGTAAAGGGATGCTAAAAATTCTTTCATTTGCTAGGTTCAAAGCTATATTGCAGGGACTCTCCAAAATGTTACTACTGTATCGTGTCAGATCCTCCAAAAATACACTACTTTTGGAGGATCCGACACGCACTCGGCAACATTTTCGGAGATTCTGAGCAACATAGGCTCAAGCAATCAATGTGAGCAAGAAGATCAACTATTTCAAGAAAATTAAGGCTTATTACAAGCATCCATACCAGTTACATCAACATGATAACAGTTTTCGGAGAGATGAAATGCTGGATTTAACACACAATCCCCTCCACCAATCGGCGCAGCCCTGCTCTCATAGTCTATTGTGACAAACTCACCAACATCAACATCTCTTACATAGTTTCTCACACCAGTAAGTTGCTCTATAGGTGCAACAGAAACAGAAGATGGCGCCTTTCTTCGAAATCTACGAGACTTGGGAATGTACTTTCTCTTTAACTTTATCTTCTTAGTCGGACTCGAAACACATCCACCCATATCTCAAGACTATGTTCACAACTCCAAGAAAAATACTCCCTTCCCTCTTTGCATATACCGAGCAAAACGGCAAGATCAGTTCAAGATTCCAACAAGAAACACCTTCCTCCTTTGCATATATCAACAAACTGCAAGATTATAGCATACAAAAATACCAAGAAACACACTTTAGATATGGACAAACAAACCTTACTATTCTTGTATTTTCTCAAGTTGTAAAGTATCACTTATTCATTACCTTACATGCCAAAAAATGGTAAAATCAACTTCTCAATGCATTCCCTCATAGAACTAAAGGCTAAATGACCTATTTGGTGAATCCTACATATCAAAGATACATAACTATACACATTTAAGACAAGAATAAGATGTTGACTGTTAGGCAGAACTCTATCTAAACTCACCCATGTGAAAGCTAACTGATTGAAGCTAAAAAGATATTTTGGAAAACCAAATTATATTGGAGGATCTGATTAAGACTATGCTATAGTTCAAGCATGATTTGCACCATACATATAACATTCATTATAGGTCACAGGGTTCGAGCCGTGGAATCATGCACTAATGCTTGCATTAAGGTAGGCTGATGTAACACCCGAGGGTGCGGCCCTTCCCCGGACCCTCGTGAACGCGGGATGCTTCGATCGGGCTGATGTAGGAGTTTTTTATTGTCCCCATATAAAGAAATTGAGGAAATATCTCAGGATTGAAATAGTAAAACAAGAAGTCAGCAAAAGTCTTCTATAAAATAAATTCTGTAAAATTAGTCAAAACCACAAAATGAATTAAGTAAACATTAAAAAGTTAGCTGTAATGGCTGAAGGGTCTCAATCAGAAACCAGAATGATATAAAATAACAACAATGATAAACAAGAATACCTAAAGCTAGCATTCCATAGATAAGGCAATCCAGTTTTGTATATTCATGAACAAATAAAAATCATATCTTTAAATTCAAAGAAAGAGATATAATATAAAATTAAGTGAAATTGGAGCTTTCTTGAAGGGTCATGATTTGGAAATAAAGCAATCATGTTTGGCATGCTGTGATAAAATAGAACTAAAGGTCAACTAAAATTTAAAAGCTGTCTTCATTTAAGAACAAAGTGCAAGGGGAAATATACAAGCTAGAACTTGGCTGATCATAAAAACCAATCAATATTAATGATCAGAAAGGGCAGCCCGGTGCACTAGGCTTCCCTATGCGCGGGTCCGGAGGAGGGCCAGACCACAAAGGTCTGTTGTACGCTGCCTTACCCTGTAGTTTCGCAAGAGGCCGTTTTCATGGCTCGAACCGTGACATAATAACAATTTTACCACTTACGTCCACCAATATCAATGATCAAATGAAAGATAAACAATAACAAGCAAATAGTGACCAACGATGGAAAAGTCTTGATATTTTGTATTGGTATCATAAATTTTATAAGCATAGTAACTTGCATGGTTTGGATTATATTTACTTGTAAAGATTGGTCCACAAAAACAACATAATGTAAAAGCAGAAGGGACTAAAGAGAATGATAAGAGATTAAGAAGAAGCTCAAGAAAGAAATGAAGGGACTTACTCTTAAATGTTCATGACTTCCTAATTCAAAATTAAAGTTCATTTATTTCTTCTCTCATTTGCACTTCATATATAGTTAGCTACCCCCTACCACTGGCACCCCCCCAAAACAAGAAGGTAAAGAGGTCCCACATATAACACAAAAATGGATTACAACTGTTGAAACTCCAATTATTTATTTGGTTGTCTCCTCTAAAAAATAGAGCCTTTTAAATTTTATACTATTGATGTAATAGTATCTTAGTTTACGATGTCCATTTTTAGTTCACGATTCTCTATATATTTGGCATGTCAAAATTTACGATTTCATGATTTTTATTTTCTTCATTTCGTTTTATATGATCGTCTTTAATTAGATACAATATTTAAGAAAGAAGAATTCTTAACACGATATAATATTATAAAATGTATCAAAGTTCAATTATAGGAGTATACTAGTCGTTTTGGACTAAACAAGAAGTAAAACAATCGTATAAAATAAAGTATAATTATAAGTGTGTCAAATTTTGTATAATTTGCGTTTCCTTTCATTTTTCACACTTTCGTTAGCATTTCACACAAATTTCATGAATCAAAGAGAAAATGAAGGTCATAGGTTAAGAGTTTGACTAGATCATGCATCCATATGAAATTTCAACCTATCAAAATATTTAACCAAACTCTTTTGGGAAAAAAAATAATCTTTAAAATCAAGATTCCATTTCAAATTCATTTGAACTAACTATGTACAATACAAGGTGAAAAAGTAACACAACATAATCTTTCGTCAAAGTCAATTGATCAAAAGTCAACTAATAATTGACAATCTAAGCTTTTTTTTTTTAATCACAATATTGTTTAATCTTTTCCTACCATTTTATAGTAATAATACATTCAAAATTTGGTCCAAAATCATTCTTAAGGGAGCATATCGATTAAAAGAATCAACCGTCCTTCCTTCCATCATGCATGTTTCTTATTAGCGTTCAAATGGTTTATAAAATTATATTGTCAATATATAATAAACAATCAGAGGCAAATCCAAAGTTTAAGTTTATAGGCTCTAAATACTAGAAAAGACAGTTTATTGAATTCTGAATAAATTATATATGCATATTAAATAATTTTTTTAATATAAATACATGATTTTGGACAAATTTAAATTATTAAATTTTACCGAACCAATAACTAAGCTTCTAATTCCGCCCCAATTTAACGAACTAATTAGCTGCAACTTATAAGACATTTAAGACAATAATATATAATTATGTTAGAACAGAAATTGTGCTTGCCATGACGTAATATATTTAAACATTATAATAGTCCGCAGGTGCGACACCCAGGCCGCAGGCACGGGACCGCAGGTGCGACTTCCATCGCAGGCGCGGCCCTTCCTCCGCACGAATGGATTGAATGGACTGCTATCGTGCTACTGGCTTGAGACTTCCTGTTCTATTGGAAGAGAGATGAGATTCCTTCGGGACAGACTCCATTCCGAATGCCAATAGAGCGGGACCGCTAGTGCGGCTCCCAACTCCGCAGGTGCGAGCCCATGGTCCCAGGCCCTTTTCCGCAGGGGCGATCGATTTCTCGCAGGCGCGATACCGCACCTGCGGTCCTAAGGTCGCAGGTGCGGAAACCACTGTTGACAGCCCCTCTTAAATGTCCAAAATTTCGGGTTTTCTTCACTTTTATCCATCTTCAACCTTCATTAGAGAGCATCCAAGCTCGGGCAACACCTTTCACGACCACCCACCATAAGAGATAAGTTAAACCCCATCAACTTCTAGTTGTAACATTCATTAGTGCACTTATATCATAAAGGTGCAAAGATTAAATTCTCACAAAAAGATATCCTTCCAATCTCTTTCCCCTTGCCTATCCACTCAAATAAATTGTTTTTAAAATAGCATATATTCTTCTTCATCCACCAACATTAAACAAAGAAAGTATATTCCTTCGAAGCCTAAGTAGTTAGCTCAAAAAATTCAACAACATTGAAAAAAAGTATTGCTTTAAACAAAAAATTCCAGAAGTTGTTACAAATGAAGTATATCTAACAGTACATAATTTAGACGTGAAAAATTATCCTCTAAAAAAAGAAATGTTGGATGAATTGATCGTAAATTATGGAATTTAAAAATCTTTTTCAAATGAAGAAAAAGAAGATATTAATAATATAGAAAATATAATTTTCACAATAAATATAAATTCCACTGATATTATTTGAGAATACAAACTCTTGATGCACCAATTATCCTTATTCTTTTTGTCCCAAATATTTTTCATTCCGACAATATGAATTGCAAGAACATTTATTACTTTTTTTTCAAATTTATTCTCAGTGCTCCAATTAGAGGAGTGTTAATTAAGTGAGAACGTATGGATAGTCTGGTCAAATATTTTTATCATTAATTAAGCCTATTAAAAATCTTTTCTGAAAAATATTTTTAAAAAAACGTAAAAATTATTATGTATCTTGGGGGCACAAGATGGATGATGAGAACCCCACAAACCAATAAAATGATTGCTTTTATTTGGTAAAGATACCACTGAAATAAAGAAATTGCAAGAATTGGAATTGCTTCTAACTTTTGTTGATTAAAATGCAATTAAGATTCTTTAAGTAGGTGGGGATTTAGGCAAAATCACCAACTTTTGAAACAATGATTAGGAGAACTAGGCTTTATGGTTTTAGTGATAGAGCCCCTGTTTTATTTATTCTGTGACAAAGAGGTCCCAAGTTTAGTCAAATTGTGTTTTCTCAACGCAAACCTACAATTAGGTGAAGAAAAATCAAACTTCCAAATTCATCCCTCCACATATTCAAACGAGCCCATAAAATAATGGTGCTAACAATAGCAATCAACAACATCAACACCAATATGATGTGTGAGATAGAAAATCTCTTTTCGATAGATTCTCGGTTCAATAATAGCAATTATATGTAAAAACAAATATTCATAAAAATAATCACAAAAATTTAAATATTTATCTATTCTTCCATAGGGTAGATCGGCAGCCACTCCCCCAATATGAAAATAATTATGCATCATTCACATACCGGTAACAGCTTAGAAGAGGTCATATATCAATTGTCTTTCTCAAAAAATATACCAGAAAGGGGTCTGCGCATCATATCCGCCTTGAAAGGATCTAGCCATAACAAATGAGAAGCTAATTTTCAAGGACATTTAAAATAATCATCAAGCAACTCTTTTTAGTTTCGTGAAATGGTCTACGGTATTTTTTTGAACCAAATTTTGTACTTGTCAGTTTATTCAAAACAATCAAATTCAAAGCCAAGTCTTATTAAATCCCTTAGGTAGAAGTAATAGATAACCTTATTTCTGAATAATAATAATATCTAGGGAATTAGACAACAAAGAAGAACTATTTGGTGTAGCCTGTAGGCATTATTAAGCTATAGAATAGACAACACTTAATTAGGACCCAAACCTACTAACATAGTACTTCTCATATCATAATTAGTATAGTGCACAACATGCATTAGTTAGTGATTTTTTTCTTCCTATTTTAATTCACAGGAACTCAAAGGAGAGCCAATGGCACAAGAATCCTTCCCTCAAGGGACAAATATTTTTTTCAAATTAAAAAGAAACACAAAAATTAGATATTAAAAAATAAAATGAGTTTAGTCAATCACTACCAAACTCTTAGACCAAACCCATTTCGTTCGATATTCTCTTTTTGTATTTTCGTGAGTTGTTGCTAATTAAGCGGCTTGAATTAGTTGAAGTGTCACTTCAAAGCCAATTATTTAAGGCAAATCTTGAAGTTAGGAGTTTTAAGTGAAGATAATTTAGAAGTATTTTTTTATTTTTTATAATAAGACAGAGATTATGTTGGTTGACAGCTAGATGACTACCCTATATACCTGAAATGTTCGTCCTCCTAATCTTTTTTAGCAGAAATTTAATCTACAATGTTATCTTGATCCAATAATCTGATACATATTATTTCATTTATTGAAAGCACAAAAGATATATAGAATACAAAATAGAACTGTCAATATGGTCTGACCCATCCAAGCCTAGCCCAGCCCTGCCCATGCGGCTTTGTTATATGATGAGCAAGTCGGGAGAAATTAAAAAATAATCAAATTTGTAAGTGGTCATTCAAAAACAATCAAAATTTTAAAAGTAAGTGAAATGTTGACACTTTTCATGTAAAGATAAATTTTAAAAAAAAATATTATTCAAAATCTGATACTCCAGTATAATATACTGGAATGTTATAACTCTGTATTTGTAAAACAATTCTGGAAATAATAAAATAAATAAACAGAAATG